>LYNE01000921.1:55759-66848 GCA_001662545.1 Rosa x damascena | reverse complement strand
GGGGGGTTTCAAGGTTGACTTTTGATACGTTGAGATTCTTCAAAAACTTCCTTCATGAAAGTTGTAGAGCGCGTCAATACGAGTTCGTGGACATGTGGAACGCGAAAATCAGAGTTTGTATGAAGAAGTTATGGCCATTGGAAGAAGTTTCCATTTTGGTATAAATAAGGAATTTCCGAAAATAATTTCATAATTTCAAGTTTCCATTTCCGGAAACTCTCATTTCTCTCCGTTTTCTCTCCTCCGCGCAACCCAGACCCGACGGAAACACGCCGACCCGACCCGACTGGTTCTCTTACCTCCGGCCACCTCCGGCGACGGGACAAGCTGAAAACTACTCAGACCAGCGTCGTGCTTTGCTCTGTGGTGTTGGTTTGCACGATGGTTCACCGGAAAGTGGAGATCGGAGCAGCTACAGTCAATGCGATCGGGACCCGGTCGGAAGTTCACTTTTCCGGCGACGTCTCGGCCGATCTTTCTTGGTTTCGGAATCTCCTCCTCCTCCTGATCATCCTCATATCTGCCTTGAGGGACGATTTTGTGTGTGGAGTGAAAGATTAAGGTTTGAAAATCAGCGGTGCACAACGAATCTGGGGCTTCATCAGACGGCAGAGATTGGCCAATCTTGCAAGCTTGATCTAGGATGATTTAGGCCGAACCAGACTTAGCTCCAGGTATGAAAGTTGCTCTACTCTTCGTGATGAACATTTCTAGATGGCTTGATTGTTGTGGTTTTGAGTTTTGGCCGGTGTTGGTTGGGGTGTTTGCACCGCCAACTATGGAGGCGTTATGGTGGACTACTATTATGTGTTATCTCAAATTGCAAGCTACAACAAAAGCACACAAAAATGTGTGGTTGCAGCTGCACAAAAATCAATTAGAAGTCTATTGTCCTTTCGGCATTGGTACAACAGAAAATTGTAGTCTAAATGACAAAACAACAATAGAAGTTAGATGAAAATGTTGGCTAAAGCGTATAAGAACAACAAATAAGTGTGGTTGGACTTAACCAAAGACAATATAAAAGACCTACAATTTGTGGTCCTTTTTATATTCAGACTACAAATATTTGTCGTGTTAGTAACCTCAAACGGCAGAAATCTGTCTCGCAAATATGTTTCTCACAATAGAATTTACATTAGAATGTAGTTGTTTTGTTTCTCACACAATACAAAACTGTTGTGTTATTACGTTTAAAGATACATATCATATTGGTATTGAAATGCAAAACTCATCAGACGACACAAGATTTTTATTTGTTTCTGTCGACACGACACGACACCGTACTAGATGACATATTTTGGTTCGTTCAGACCACAAAACAGTTATGTCGCCTGAAGGCCTTTTTGGCATAGTGAGGGGACATCCCAAAAGGGCTGCTCTCACTCCTTTTTCATTTTTTTCTTTTATCTTTTTTTTTTGTTCTTTCTTTCATTTCTTTTATGGGTTAATTACATATAAGTGCATATTTGAATTTTTTTTTAGCCATAAGGCCACCAACTATTTTTTTTCTCTCATAAGGCCACTAGATTAAAAAATGT
This sequence comes from Rosa x damascena, assembly GCA_001662545.1. Taxonomy (NCBI): domain Eukaryota; kingdom Viridiplantae; phylum Streptophyta; class Magnoliopsida; order Rosales; family Rosaceae; genus Rosa; species Rosa x damascena. The sequence continues at coordinate 65,307 of LYNE01000921.1, read as the reverse complement.
GTTAAATTTTGGATATAAAAATCCAATATATTTACATAAATGCCACTAGAGTAAAAAGTCAACAATCATCTTCTCTCTCTTCTCCGGCGAGGTCTTTGACCAACTCCGACGAGTCTCCGGTCGACCTCCGGCCAACTTCGGCCGACCTCCGGTGAGTCTCCGGCCAATCTCCGGCGACCACAAAAGCTACTGTCACTAACATAAAAAACTACTGTCGTTAGCAACAAAACCTACTTTGGTGAGATTTCCGGCAACCTCCAGTAAGGTAGCAAAAGATACTGTCATCAGTAACAAAAGCTACTGACAACTTCCAGCGAGGTATCAAAAGTTACTATCACTAGCAACTAAAGCTATTGTTACAAAAAAAGTTACTATTACAAAAAAAAAAACTCCCCAAAACCAAAATCTACTATCCCCACCAACAAAAGTTACTGTCACCAACACCAAATTAAAGCTACTCTAACCAACAACAAATGCTACTCTCACAAACATTAAAAAGCTACTCTCACTAACACCAAACGACACTCTCACAAACACCAAAAGTTACTGTCACTAACAACAAAAGCTACTATCACCAATACTAGCGAGCTACTCCTACACTAAAGAACTACTCCAGTAACAAAACCTACTCCGATTATCAACAAAAGCTACTGTCACAAACACAGAAAACTACTATCACCAGGAAGAAAAAAAGCTATCACTAATACTAACTGATACAATCACCAGCAAGAAAAACTACCTATACAAAAGCCGCTCTAAAACATCAAAACATTCTGATTTCAACCAAATACAATTGCAATTAGGCACAAACTCAGCCAAATCGTCCGAAACCAAGAACAAACCAGTCTATTAGGGAAATGAAAATCTTTGCAATCAAAACAGATCAAATCAAGGACCTATTGGTCCCAATTATTCCAAAAAAAAAAAAAAACTCCTGCCTCTGGCCTCTGGCACTTAGCAGCCTTTGACCACTAGAATTCCGGATTTTAGCTGGATCTGCGAAGCAGTTTAAGAAGAAAAGCTCCGACTCCGGCATGCTTCGATTTTCTCATCATATAATCCCATACCAGTTCAGTTCCATTCGAAGAGAGCCGAATCAAAAGTACCTAGTCAATTCCAATTCCATCAGATCCAGATCCAAATTAGAATCTCTGAATTCATTTAAAACCCTATGCAAGAAGCCAAGCAGACGAACCTCATTTTCTTCTCTAAGACTGAGAGTGCCGGCGAAGGTGAGCGATTGTTATGGTGTCTCCTCGCCGGAGGATAGAAAATTTTGAATTCTGACCTGCAGTGGTGAATTTTGGCTGGTGACATATATTGATCGAACGACGAGGTCAGATATACTTTGAATCGACATCGAGATCAGAGAAAATGCTCGAGAAAGAAGGGGAGGTGGTGAAACGATGCCGGCTCATTTCGCTCCGATCTATGACAAAGGCTTCTCTCCGTTGAGATCGTTCGGCCAGCCACGAGCAATCATCGGTTGCCATCGAGGGAGAGCTTCTCAAGTCGGAGATGTTCTTCATCGACGACGCCATGGATGATAGCCACGGAGAGAAGCAAACGAGCTCATCAGAGAGAGAGAAGGTTGAATCGCCGGCAAGAGAGAGAAAAAAAAGAACGACGGATTTGATTTTTTTTTTTTTAAGAGAATGGATTGAATAGGATATCAGATTGGTTTTGACGTCTTGTAAATGGAAGGGTAAATTTGTCAGAGATAAAATAATTTGAAGGTGAAAGTGGCCTTAAGAAGACAAAAAGAGTTGTGTGGCCTTATGGCTAATTAGAGTTTCAAAATGACACTTGTGTGTAATTTTCTATTCTTTTATTTTCATTTTCCCCTCATAAATTCTCATCACATCTTCAAAATCTAAGGTGTAATCAAGTAGAAATCACCAAAAGGCTACAACATCTTCAACATTCAAGCTTGGTACGTACAAAGGAGAAATTATAATTCCAAGACTAGTTATGTATATTTTCTAGTAGTACTTCGTAACTTGTCTTGGTTGTTCTCCCCTTTTTTTATACTTTTTCCTCTTCTATTTTGATGAAATTATTAATGTATATGATGTGTTTTTGTCCGAAGTTAGTTGTTGGGGGCTAGGGTTGTGTGCCCTTAGCTTAAATCCTGTGTAAAAGATGTTCAATTTAATGTAATGATGCAATTTTATATGTTAGATGCTTATATCAATTATTGTTAGGTTGAAATGCATATCTAGAAACCTATTCAACTCTAGGATGTGTATTTTGAGCATGTTTAGGAGGGAGTTAGAGGCTTGACCCCCTCTAATTCCTATGCTAGAAACCCTCAATTTTGTATTCGTCGGGTTATGAGAATGGTGATTTATGCTTGTATCGTAATTGCGCCGGTGGATTTCTTAGTAGTCTAATTCCTGATTTTTACGCCAACTACAGTCATTTAGTGATCCTTGAACCGGCTATATCTCTCTCTAGTTGAGTTAGTTTGACCCTTGAAATGGCACATTAATACCATAATTGACAATATATGGTCATTATGCCTTGAGCTTTGAACCACCATGCATTTACATTGGATTGCTTCAAACACGTAAAATTTGGATAAAATTTGGGTAATAGAACCATCCAAGCACCCTAATATTCTCATTTGAGAAATTTTATCCGCACACCCCTAAATACTAAATACACACTCCCTGATTTTTTTGTCAAAATTTTCCCTCAAACTTCCTCTTATGCCCTCATCATGTGAAAAACAAAAATTAGCCGAATGTGTTACCATAGAGGTTGCTAGTTTGACAAAGAGACGGTGATGACAGACGATGACAAGACTAAGAGAAATTTTATCCACATAACCCTTAAATACTAAATACACACTCCCAAATTTTTTTTGTCAAAATTTTCCCTCAAACTTCCTCTTATGCCGTCATCATGTGAAAAACAAAAATTAGTCTAATGTGTTACCATAGAGGTTGCTAGTTTGACAAAGAGACGATGATGACAGACGATGACAAGACTAAAGAAGAAGGGGACGATACTGTTGAGCCAAACTAAATAAAGGACAGCTTACTAGCCTTAGTTGTGTGTAATCATAGAACATCATTCTCCTTACTGCCTTCTTTTTCTTTTTGGCTGGGAAATGATATTCAATTAAACTCGATGGAAGACCTCAGGCATATATATCGGGACTTCACACCTTTGGGCGGGTGAGTGGATACGATCAGTTAGAGCTCTAGTCTGTTGCCATAGTACATCATGGGGGGTAGTGGGGAGCTATCTGATGCTCATGAGTACGTTTTTTTAAAAGGGAGTTTCGGGGATTCTTTCTTTTAAATGTCCTGGGAGGACTTGTTTATCATATTTAATTGTCAGAGTTTTAATTAGTATGATTTTGTCACGGGGTGACTTGTGTTGATTTGAGAATGTGTTTTAAAAGGGAGTTTCGGGGATTCTTTCTTTTAAATGTCCTAGGAGGACTTGTTTATCATATTTAATTGTCAGAGTTCCAATTATTATGATTTCGTCACGGGGTGATTTGTGTTGATTTGGGAATATGTTTTTAAAAGGGGGTTTCGGGGATTCTTTCTTTTAAATGTCCTGGGAGGACTTGTTTATCATATTTAATTGTCAGAGTTTCAATTTATATGATTTGGTCACGGTGTGACCTTTATTGTGATTTTTGGGAAATGCATATTGAATTGTCTGAGTTTTCAATTAATATGACTTTGTCACGGGGTGACTTGTATTCGTTTCTTTTGGGAAAACAGGGTGTGTGTTCCTTTTTACGAGTTGATGGGTTTCGTCGTTAGGCGAGTTGTGCATGTGTGGTTTTGAGTTACTCATACGGGCTTGCAAAAGCTTACCGGGTTTGTTGTGTGACAACCCGGAGCACCATTCAAACGGTGTAGGGGTTAATCCTGCAGGTTAGGATAATCGGGCTGAAGCTGAGGTAGCGCGTTTGTAGCTTTACGTTAGGAAGCCATTTTTATGACTTTACCATTGATAAGGACTTCCGTTGTATAGTTAACTCTGAGCAGCATTTACGTTTATTTTGTTGTTGACAATTTAATTCGTAAGCTTATGTAATATATGACTCTATGGAGCGGGTCAATATTGAGATAGTAGGTTCAGGGCATCAATATGTGTGTAAATTAAAGGAAAAAAGATCCCAGGTATTTTGTATTGATGACTGAACGTTCACGCATGTATAATTATGGGATTATATATCGATTTTTATGTGTGTAAAATCAGGGGCGTGTCAGATTGGTATCAGAGCGTAAGGTACATATTTGGTGATAATCAGTACTACTCGAGTGATGGCTCGTCTGCAGTGGATCCCCATCTGATGCTCTTCATTATTGATATAATCATTGGGTATGTAGGAGTGCTAGTTGTGAGTTAGAGTGTAGAATTGTCAGAGCATTGGTTTGCTCTGTTAGTGAAGTTGTGAACCTAGGTGTTGGTTCTTTGAGTTGCAGTCATTTGAGGAATGGGAACCTCTGGATTGAACTATGGTGGGGTGATGAGGATTATTTTCGGGGAAAACTGTATCCTTTCTTACGAGCTTAGTTGTCAGATTGTTGAAGTCATGTTGTTTGACTTATGCTTGCGTTTGGAGGTTTTGCAAGTATTAATCAAGTGTGTTTTGCTTCTTAGGTGATGGATTCACAGGAAGGCAGAGCTAGGGGTCGAGGTAGACCCAGAGGCAGGGGTAGAGCCCGAGGTAGGGGCAGGATTCCTCCCCCTGTTGAGGAGATATTCGTGGATGAGGTCGAGGCATCGAATGTGGAGCTGCCTGTTCCACCTGTTGTAGAGGTTGCAAATGTTGTGGATCCCACTCGTTTGTCAAAGTTGGCAAAGGAGATTTCGAGGTTGGGAGGAGTTCCATTCCAGGGAGGTACGGATCACATGTTGGCAGATCAATGGATCGAGAACATGAAGACCTACTTTGAGATGGTCATCTGCGACGACATTGAGAAGAGAAAGATTGCGGCGTTTATGCTCCAAGGCAATGCACGAGTTTGGTGGAGCGGCACATAGAGAGTTATGGATGTGTCCACCATGACCTGGAACAGTTTTGTGGAACTGTTCAGGAAGAAGTACTTTCCGCCTTCTGTGAGGGAGCAATTGGAAAGGGAATTTGTCTCGTTAGTCCAAGGGACTAAGAGTGTGAGGGAGTATGAGGCTGAGTTCTCAAGGTTGTATCGCTTTGTGAGGCAAATGGATGCTGAGAGCTTAGCTTTGAAGTTTCAGTGGGGACTGAATGCTTCGATCCGGCGCGATGTCGCTGTTCTGGAATTGAAGACGGTGGAGCTCATTTTCGCTAAGGCTATGACCATTGAGCAGGAGAACCTGATTTTCCAGGAGCAGGAGTCGGCTGAGAGGGACTCCCGAAGGAAGGGAAAGGCAATTGCTGAGAGCAATGGAGGGACTGATAATCAGGGTGGGTCCTGGAAGAGGCGCAGGACTCATCAACAGGCGCCAGCTAGGGAAGTAGGTGCACCTGTTAGGGCTGCACCTGTGGGACAGGTGGGACCGCTGAGGTGTTTCAATTGCGGCGAGATGGGCCATACTGCCAGGGGTTGCATAAGGCCGAAGAATGTAATATGCTTTAGATGTGGCCAGGCAGGGCATTACTCCAGGGATTGTGTCCAGGCACAAGGTGGAGGACAAGGGAATCAACAGAGGCAACTACCTCAGGGAAATGCGAGGGTGTTTGCTGTTGGTCAGCAGGGTGCTAGGGAAGAAGGTACCTTATCTAATTCTGCTTGCATTGCTAGAATGATGTGTGATAGTTACGTACTTCTTTCCATGTGTTGTGTTGTGTTGAGTTTTTCCTGTTGTCTATAGTTAGACTTTTGAGTGTGGCATGTGATGTGATGCATCCTTCATTGTTGTCGTAGTAGAGGGTCTATACCACTTTGATTTTGATTGCAATGATAGGTGATGATTTATGTGTGGGTCAGGCAGGGCCAGACCTTGGCTTAATTTGTGTCTCAAGTTGGGTAGACATTTATTGAGTTGTGATGCTTGGGCTTTTGTTGATTTGAGTTGAAGTGAAGGTTTCACTTTCAATTCTTGTAATGCAATGGTTGCATTATCGAGGAAATGAGGCAGATACTGTTATGATAACAGGATTCTGGACACTTGTGTGATCTGTGTGTAGTGTTGCAATCACAGAGTCTTTGTTGGGTAGTGTACGTGGATGAGATCCATGAAACGATTGGGTGACCACCAAGTGGTGTGGTAAACATTCCTAGTGTTGTGATACTGGGTAGGGTACCTATATCCATTATTGAGCTAAGTATGTTGTATAGTGAGACAAGAACAGGTTGTTGAGGAATGAGAATTTGATGTGGGGATGATTTATAAGTACTTGTGGGAGTAATACGTGTAAATTTCGGGACGAAATTTCTTTAAGGGGGGTTGAATGTGATGCCCCGGAAATTCGTAATTATTTTCCAAGGAATTTCCGGAATCTAATTTATGGTTGTTGGACGCTTCATGGCTCATGGACGGAGCGGAAGTGTTTTGGACGAATTAATTATTTGAAAAGTATAACTTTAGGGGGGGTTCAAGGTTGACTTTTGATACGTTGAGATTCTCCTAAAACTCCTTCACGAGAGTTGTAGAGCTCGTCGATACGAGTTTGTGGACATGCGGAACGCGTCAATCGGAGTTCGTATGAGAAAGTTATGGCTAGCAGAAGAAGTTTCCGTTTTAGTATAAATAGAGAAAAATCAGAAATTCTTTCATAATTCCATATTTCCATTTCCAGAAATATTTCTTTTCTCTCTTCTCTCTCTCGTCTGCACCTTCAGAGTCGAAGTTTTTGGACTGACCCGACCCGAACCCGGCGATCCGACTAGGTCGGAACTCATAGCTCTGGCGACCTCTTCCGGTGAAACTAGCCCAGATCAGTTCGCCTCCTTGCTCCGGTCGTCTCTGTGGTGGTCTCTAGCGGCGATTCTCCTTCACGGCGGCGCTACAAGGGGCACAGGTTGAGAAAATCGGACCCGACAGGAAAACGTAGCTCCGGCGACGGCACGGCTTCAAGTTTCCTTCCTTGGCTTCGTGGGGGTCGTCTGAGTCGATCTATGGTGTTTGTTTGGATCGATTTACGTGGAAATCGGTTCAACTCAGATTGAGCAAAAATTCAAAGCTTGTGAGGTAGTTTTCGACCCTTTATGCTTGTTTTCTGACTTCGAGCTAGTTATGAGAATTCACAAGCATGCTTAGATGAAGCTTTTTGATGTTGGGAGTTTTGTGAAATATTGAGGTTTGGCCGGCGGTGGTGTACCACCGTCTGTGGCGGCTTTCCGGTGGCTTTTCGGCCATGTGGAGAACTTTTTTTGGTATTATATATGTTCTAGTCGTTGATACGAGCGTTTCGATATATAATATGCAAATTTTGGAGTTTGTATGAAATTGTTATGATTTTTACAGTTTCATACCGATCGATTTATTCGATCCGTGAGGATTCGAGCGTCCGATCGACTTGTGGTTTGGTCACATCGATCGTGGACGTATTCCGGGGACTTTGGGAGGTCTCGGATGTGGTTTTGCCTCGATTGGCGCCACTTTGGGGGATTTAGTTCAAAACAGGGGTTTCGGACTTAAATCGTTTGTGAATCGTTAATGATTTGACGCCATTGGTGATTAGGTGCTTCTAAAGGTGAATTGGACGAGTTGTTGGTGATAGTTTTGGTTCGGTTCTGTATAGAAGACGCAGCGGGAGTTTCAAGGTGAGTAATCTCACGAAGTTCATTCACGAACGGGTTGACCTTCTTGTTTTGAGAGTTATTTAGTTAACTGCAAACTATAGTTGGTATTAGTGGCATTCCTGAGTGAATGACCACGTATATATATATTTACGTGGAATATGTATATTCTTGTGGGTTGATGAGTGAATTGAAGCAATAGGTATTGATGGGTTTCATTCTATTGTTTTGGGGCTTGACTTTTCGGAAAACATTTTGTGGGAATTGGAATTTCAATTGTTTTGAAAAGTGTTAAGATTTGGTGTGAGTTGCCTTGATGTGATTTGAATGTTTTGATCTAACGACCGGGGGTCGAAAGATCTGAGAGTCGCAGGTTGTGATTTCTCCTTTTAGTTTGATTTAACGTTTTGATCCGACGACCGATAGTCTGAGGATGTGAGAGTCAAAGGTTGTGATTTCTCCTTTTGGTTTGATTTAAGGTTTTGATCTGACGACCGGGGAGGTCTGATGATTCGAGGTCACGGGGTGACATCTCCTTTTGTGTGAGTTGAGTAACTTTTTGGTCCTGAGTGACCATTTTGAAAGGTTTTGATCTGATGACCGGGGAGGTCTGAGGATTTGGGGTTGTTGGGAGTGACCTCAGGCATATATATCGGGACTTCACACCTTTGGCCGGGTGAGTGGATACGATCAGTTAGAGCTCTAGTCTATTGCCATAGTACATCATGGGGGGTAGTGGGGAGCTATCTGATGCTCATGAGTACGTGTTTTTAAAAGGGAGTTTTGGGGATTCTTTCTTTTAAATGTCCTGGGAGGACTTGTTTATCATATTTAATTGTCAGAGTTTCAATTATTATGATTTTGTCACGGGGTGACTTGTGTTGATTTGAGAATGTGTTTTAAAAGGGTGTTTCTGGGATTCTTTCTTTTAAATGTCCTGGGAGGACTTGTTTATCATATTTAATTATCAGAGTTTCAATTATTATGATTTCGTCACGGGGTGACTTGTGTTGATTTGGGAAATGCATATTGAATTGTCTGAGTTTTCAATTAATATGACTTTGTCACGGGGTGACTTGTATTCGTTTCTTTTGGGAAAAGAATGTGCTGTTTTGGGAAAACAGGGTGTGTGTTCCTTTTTACGAGTTGATGGGTTTCCTCGTTAGGCGAGTTGTGCATGTGTGGTTTTGAGTTACTCATACGGGCTTGCGAAAGCTTACCGGGTTTATTGTGTGGCAACCCGGTGCACCATTCAAACGGTGTAGGGGTTAATCCTGCAGATTAGGATAATCGGGCTGAAGCTGAGGTAGCGCCTTTGCAGCTTTTCGGTAGGAAGCCAAATTTATGACTTTACCATTGATAAGGACTTCCATTGTATAGTTAACTCTGAGCAGCATTTACGTTTATTTTGTTGTTGACAATTTAATTCGTAAGCTTATGTAATATATGACTCTATGGAGCGGGTCAATATTGAGATAGTAGGTTCAGGGCATCAATATGTGTGTAAATTAAAGGAAAAAAGATCCCAGGTATTTTGTATTGATGACTGAACGTTCACGCATGTATAATTATGGGATTATATATCGATTTTTATGTGTGTAAAATCAGGGGCGTGACAATCGGATTGGATGGAAGTCATAGAACTGCAATGAATGTTTTTTTCGGCTAGGAAACTGCAATGAATGTTGTGGTAAGCTCTCTCTCTTAAAAGGGCAAAAAAGTATTTAATTTTTTTCCAAAAATTGGGGGTGTGTATCAAGTAGATAGAGATGTGTGGATATAATTTCTCTTCCCATTTTTATCATCTTTTCATTTTTGATATTTATTTATTTGCAATTTTAGTTGTTGCAT
>LYNE01000921.1:30797-45256 GCA_001662545.1 Rosa x damascena | reverse complement strand
AAGGGTTGACTTTTTATTCATTGGGATTCTCTAAAAACTTCCTTCACGAAAGTCGTAGAGCGCGTCGATACGAGTTCGTGGACATGTGGAACGCAAAAATCAAAGTTCGTATGAAGAAGTTATCGGATTCAGAAAAAGTTTCCATTTTGGTACATATGGGATTTTTCCGGAAAAATATCAGAAAAATCTGAGTTTCCATTGGGAAACTTTTCTCTCTCTTCTGTCCCGACGCCGGTTCGCCCCCTCACCTTCGCCGGCGTCGTTCTTCCTCCTCCGGCCACCGTTTGCTTCAATTCCAAAGGGAATCCTGCTCTCCTCAGTCCCCTCTGCAAGTCTGTGGTGGTGATTCATCGTGGGAAGCATCGTAGACAGCGCTACAAGGTCGGGAAGTTTGGCGGGGGCGATGCTTCGAACCCAGATCGGAACTTCTGATTCCGGCCACCATAGCCGGTGTTTCTTGAGGGCTTTTGGAGCCCAGAGCACGTAAATGCTTCTCCCAAGGTGGCTTGCAACAATTCAACCTATGGAGCTCGAATTTGGAAGATTGGGAATCTAGGGTTCATCGGTTTTCAAAACTTGCGAAGTAAATTCAGGCCAAATGGGTTTGATTCAGACTTTTTGTTAGTTATGAAAGTTTAAATTGGAGTTGAGATGAAGAACTTTGGTGTTGGAAGTTTTGTAAAATTCCGACTTTGGGCCGGCGGCGGCGCCGCCATTGTGGTGATGTTTTCCGGCCACCTCAGGGAGAGTTTATGTTCCTGAGTTCGATCTACTCGTCGATACGAGCATTTCCATATATTGTTTGTAATTTTTGGTGATCGTATGAGCATGTTAGGGTTTTTACGGTTTCAAACTGTTCGATGTTTCGATCCGTGAGGATACAACTATCCGATCGACTTGTGCTTTTGGCATATCGAACGTAGATGTATTCTAGAGACATTGGGTGTCTCGGATGTGGTTTCGCTTCGATTGGCGTCACTTTGGGGATTTTAGTTCAAAACAGGGGTTTCGGACTTAAATCATTTGTGAATTGTTACTAAGTGGACACCGATTGTGATTAGGTACTTGACGAAGTATTCTTGGACTATCGTTTTGTGGGTTGGCTTCTTTGTTATGTACTGAAGACGCAGCGGGAATTTCGAGGTGAGTAATCTCACGATGTTCATTCACGAACGGGTTTACCATATTGTCTTGGGAGTTATGGGATTAACTGTGACTATAGTGGTATTAGTGGCATTCCTGAGTGGTTGATCATGTATATATATATTTGCGTGATATATATATGTATTTGTGGAATCTGTGTGATGAGTTGGAAGATTGTTATCTGGGTGATGACTGATGAAATTGTGTATTGAGTTGTGATTGTAGGATATCATGTGTTGAGATACCATGGGTCTAGATTGACAGTCTTAAGTGAGATTTAAGATATGGTAGCTTGTGTAGGAATATATGTGTGATGAATTGATGATATCAGTATGATGAATCTTTATGATGATTGTCATGTAAAGCTTGTGTAGCTGTGTGATGACCGGAGATATTTGTGTTATGAATATGTGTGATGATCGCTATCTATGTGATGATCGGCGATATCTGTGTGATGATCGCTATCTGTGTGATGACTGGCGATATCTACGTGATGAATATGTGTGATGATCGCTATCTATGTGATGACCGGCGATATATGTGTGATGAATATGTGTGACGATCGCTAGCTGTGTGATGACCGGCGATATCTGTGTGATGATTAATTGGATGATCGCTATCTGTGTGATGACTGGCGATATCTGTGTGATGATTAGTTAGATGATCGCTATCTGTGTGATGACCAGCGATATCTGTGTGATGAATATGTGTGATGACTGGCGATATCTGTGTGATGACCGGCGATATCTGTGTGATGAATATGTGTGATGACTGGCGATATCTGTGTGATGACTGGCGATATCTGTGTGATGATTAGTTAGATGATCGCTATCTATGTGATGACCGGCGATATCTGTGTGATGAATATGTTTGATGATCGCTATCTGTGTGATGACCGGCGATATCTGTGTGATGATTAGTTGGATGATCGCTATCTCTGTGATGACCGGCGATATCTGTGTGATGATTAGTTAGATGATGACTATCTGTGTGATGATCAGTAGGATGATGGCTATCTGTGTGATGATCAGTAAGATGATGGCTATCTGTGTGATGACAGCTCGGTAGCGGAGTTGAATTGTTATTAAGTTAACAAAGATCGAGAGGACTGTTGTGATGGTCGGGGCTACCTACAGACGTCAGAGTGTGAGATTACGATAAGTACTATGATTTGAATTGCTTGACTTAGTGTGACCTTTTGAACTAAATTATATGCAGGGGTTACCATGAATTGTTTTGTTTGTTTTGAATTGTGACTGCCTTGTTTTCTTCTTGATTAGATGGATTGATGGTTTGATTTATCTTGAAGACCATAGTGGTGACGATTGTGCTCTGTGTGAGGATAGGGAGGTGATTCATTGTTTTCACCTTGATGTCATGTTGATGTCAAAAAGCTCCGAGGGGGGGAGGGAATGAGTGTGATTTGGAATTCGCCGTAGTGCGTTAGAATGGCGTCAAACATTGCTTGAGGAAGTCTTGTTTGATTGAATTTGTATAATGAGATGCTAGATTGAGAATCTGAGCATGTAGTATAGTCACCAATTGACTTATGTAGGCACGATATGGAAGGTTGATACTCTTCGAGCAAGCGCATAATTTAACCCTGAAATGTCATCGTTAGTATATAGTAAATAGGGATCGTTCCATTCCGGGGATTGAGGGTACACCTGTCATTGTAAAAACAAATTAATAAAAGTGAAAAGTATTATTTACAAAAATAAAACAAAGAAAGAAATATATACAAGTAAACACAATTAGGGGGTTTTAGATTTTGGTTTTCGGAAATAAACTAAGTAAAGAAAACAAAGAAAACTAAAAACATAATTACACGAATGGAATGAGAGAACAAAGATCAAAACCGAAACTATGATCAAATTCGATTAAACCCTAATATTGTTCATCTAAGTCATGCGAAAGGAGTTGATCATGTGAAATATTCGAAAGCAAATAATTTCCCATTTTTTACTTTTCAATGCTAATTAACCTAAGTGAAAGCACAAAGATTAATCCTATCAAACATATAATCAAGCCCTAGAAAGCTAGTCAATCATGACATGTTTAACGCATTACACACATAGAAAGGCTATCAACTTAAGTGTGCAACTTAGTATGAAAAAGTCCACCTAATTGCAATCCTCTTTAATTAAATTCGATTTTTGTCCAAAACCTTTACTACTTCGATTCAAGTTACACAAAACAAAAAGTTGATTTCATGTTCTTAAATCTAGCACCATTCATATCAAAACCCTAAGTGTTTCGAACCACATAAGATTAAAATACAAAAGATATCTATAAAGCAAATTTAATTAAACAAACTCACATAAGCAACTCTCGAATTACAATAATAGAATCTGAAAATTTCATTCAATCATATAAAATTTCAGAATTAAAAATCTTGTTCAAACATAAATGTCAACTAAAGCAAAACCAACGAAATTCAAACAAAGGTTACAAAGTAGAGGTCGAATTACACCGTGGATGGAAGATGTGAATGGATGATTTTCGTTGGAATCCTTGAAGCTTGAAAGCAAGTCTTCAATGGTGGATGGTGGATAAATAGGTCACGGCTCCTTCTTCTCCCTTCGGCCTTGCTTGAATTCCGTGGCTTGCTCTAGAGGATGGGGAGAATTTTTCTAATGTTTATTTTCTAATGGAGAGAGGTGTGTTGTGGTGTGGTGGTGGTGTTGGTGTTGTTGAATTGTGTAGAGAATGCTCCTATTTATAGGAGGATGGCAACTTAGTCTCCAAGTCTTCAAGATTGATCCACACAGCATTAGCCAATCAGATAACGCCACGTCAGCTCTGCTATGTCATCCGACCAATAAGAAACCTCCAATTTAACACCTTGATTTAGGGAGATTATTTTTGAATTAATTGCATGATTATTTTCTGATTTATCTCCTCAAATAACTATCCAATCATGCCACACAGCTTCGACCAATCACATAATGCCATGTCAGCTCTGTTGAGTCATCCAGCCAATCAAAAGCCTCCAAAATAAGTCCATAATCCTTCAAAATATATTATTGCTGATTTTTCCAAGATTTATCTGATTTTTCTCTTAATTTTCGGCCAAAATACTCTTGAGTGAAAATAGGAATGAATCTGGACTTGTTTTGGACCTTTTCTCCCTTAAATCTCTCCATGGCGTCATTATCCTTGATCCTCTCTTGATTTTTGACATTAACTCCATGATTTCCCATGCAAAAATCAGATTTAATCTCCCATAATATCTCCCACGTCATCTTCAAGCCATGTGGTTTCCTAGTACCATCAGGACTCCTCTCTTTTCGCCGTGTGTTTTCATTTCAGCTCATTTCTTCTCCATTTATTCCATTGTACCTAGAAAATAAAAACTAAATTAAAATTTAATTATTTAAGGAAATAACTAAGTAAAATATGAGGAAATAATTATTAAAATGTTGCATTAAAATGCTCCTATCAAAGGTTATGGAATTGATGGCCGTAGGTGTGAGATATGTGCATATCGTGTTTAGGTTTAGGTGACATAAGAAATGTGTTTTGCTTTGTGGTTTTGAGTTTACTCATACGGGCTTGCAAAAGCTTACCGAATTTGTTGTGTGGCAACCCGGTACACCATTCCAATGGTGTAGGAGTTATTTCTGCAGGTCAGGTTAATCGGGGCTGATGCTGAGGTAGCGTTCTTGCAGCTTAACAGTAAGAAGTCAATTTTGTGACTTTACCGTTATAAGGACTTCCGCTTGTAGTGAGCTCTGAGGAGCATTTATGTTTTATTTTGTGTTGACAATTTAATTCGTAAGATCGTGTATTATGTGACTCTGTGGAGCGAGTCAATATTGGAAATGTGGGTTCAGGGCATCAATATGTACTTAGGTTAAAAGGGAAAAAGTTTCTAAGTATTTTGTATTGATGGCTGAATGTTCACGCATATATAATTATGGGGTTATATATCGATTTTTTTGTGTGTATAAAATCAGGGGCGTGACAGTTTGGTATCAGAGCGTAAGGTACATATTTGGTGATAATCAGTACTCCTCGAGTGATGGCCCGTCTGCTGCAGCGGATCCCCATCTGATGTTCTTCAGTATTGATATAATGATCGGGTATGTAGGAGTGTTAGTTGTGGGTTAGAAGGAAGAACCGTCAGAGCATTGGTTTGCTCTATTAGTGAAGTTGTGAACCTAGGTGTTGGTTCTTTGAGTTGCAGTCATTTGAGGAATGGGAACCTCTGGATTGAACTTTGATGGGGTGATGAGGATTGTTTTCGGGGAAAACTGTATCCTTTCCAAAGAGCTTGGTTGTTGGATTGTTGAAGTCATGTTGTTTGACTTATGCTTGCGTTTTGAGATTTTGCAAGTATTAATCAAGTGTGTTTTGCTCCTTGGGTGATGGATTCACATGGAGGTAGAGCTAGGGGTCGAGGTAGACCTAGAGGTAGTTGTAGAGCTCGAGGTAGGGGCAAGATCACCCCTGTTGAAGAGATATTCGAGAATGAGGTTGAGACATCGAATGTTGAGCTGCCCGTTCCACCTGTTGTGGAGGTTGTCAATGTTGCGGATGCTACTCGTTTGTCGAAGTTGGCAAAGGAGAGTTCGGAGTGCATTCTTCCTTTATTGTCTAGATGAGACTTGAATTGCTTCTTGATGGTTAAGTTAGCAAATAGAACATTGTCACAGCGGTGACTTATGTTGTCCTTTCGATGTGAAGGATATGGAAGGTTAGAAGGAATCATGGTTGCATGTTTTCCTTAAGTTGATGTGTGTGAGTTGTTGATTGATGTTCATGATTTACGTTTGGATTGATCGATGCTAGACCTTATCTTAAATGTGTTTTGAGACAGCAGTACGTTATTGAGTGTGATGCATACTTCTTTTCTATTGTGGTAGAAATTGTTGTGTGGGTTTGGTCTATGGAAAGAACTTTGTGTTGTTTTTGTGAAATGTGGACTGTAAAGGAACTGTGTGTTGATGTTTGAGTTGAAGTGAAGGTTTCACTTTCAATTCCTGTAAGGCAAGGGTTGCATTGTTGAGGAAATGATGCAGATACTGTTGTGATAACAGGATTCTGGACTCTTGTGTGATCTGTGTGTAGTGCTGCAGTCACAGAGTTTTTGTTGGGTAGTGTGCGTGGATGAGATCCATGAAATGATTGGGTTACCACCAAGTGGTGTGGTAAAGATTCCTAGTGTTATGATACTAGGTAGGGTACCTGTATCCATTATTGAGCTAGGGTGTTGTACAGCGAGGTGAGAACAGGTTGTTGAGGAATGAGAATTGGATTCGAGCATGATTTATCCGTACTTGTTGGTGTGGTACATTTAAATTTCGGGACGAAATTTCCTTATGTGGGATAGAATGTGATGCCCCGGAAATTCGTATTTATTTTCCGTGGATTTTCCGGAATTTAAATTGTGGGTATCAGACGGTTTCATGGCTCGTGGATGGAGCGGAAGTGTTTCGGGCAAATAATTATTCAGGAAGCGTCATTTAAGGGGGGGGGGGGCAAGGGTTGACTTTTTGTTCGTTGGGATTCTCTGAAAACTTCCTTCACGAAAGTCGTAGAGCGCGTCAATACGAGTTCGTGGACATGTGGAATGCGGAAATCAAATTTCGTATGAAGAAGTTATCGGATTCGGAAAAAGTTTCCATTTTGGTATATATAGGATTTTTCCGGAAAAATATCAGAAAAATCTGAGTTTCCATTTTGGGAAACTTTTCTCTCTCTTCGGTCCCGACCCCGGTTCGCCCCCTCACCTTCGCCGGCGTCGTTCTTCCCCCTCCGGCCACCGTTTGCTTCAATTCCAAATGGAATCCTGCTCTCCACAGTCCCCTCTGCAAGTATGTGGTGGTGATTCGTCGGGGGAAGCATCGTAGACAGCGCTACAAGGCCGGGAAGTTTGGCGGCGGCGATGCTTCGAACCCAGATCGGAACTTCCGATTCCGGCCACCAAAGCCGGTGTTTCTTGAGGGCTTTTGGAGCCCAGAGGACGTAGATGCTTCTCCCAAGGTGGCTTGCAACAATTCAACCAGTGGAGCTCGAATTTGGAAGATTGGGAATCTAGGGTTCATCGGTTTTCAAAATTTGCGAGGTAAATTCCAGCCAAATGGCTTTGATTCAGACTTTTTGTTAGTTATGAAAGTTTAAATTGGAGTTGAGATGAAGAACTTTGGTGCTGGAAGTTTTGTAAAATTCTGACTTTGGGCCGACGGTGGCGCCGCCACTGTGGTGGTGTTTTCCGGCCACCTCAAGGATAGTTTCTGTTCTTGAGTTCGATCTACTTGTCGATACGAGCATTTCGATATATTGTTTGTAATTTTTGGAGAACGTATGAGCATGTTAGGGTTTTTACGGTTTCGAACCGTTCGATGTTTCAATCCGTGAGGATCCGACTATCCAATCGACTTGTGGTTTTGGCATATCTATCGTAGATGTATTATTGAGACATTGGGTGGTCTCGGATGTGGTTTCACTTCGATTGGCGTCACTTTGGGGATTTTAGTTCAAAACAGGGGTTTTGGACTTAAATCGTTTGTGAATTGTTACTAAGTGGACACCGATTGTGATTAGGTACTTGACGAAGTATTCTTGGACGATCGTTTTGTTGGTTGGCTACTTTGTTCTGTATTGAAGACACAGCGGAAGTTTCGAGGTGAGTAATCTCACGATGTTCATTCACGAATGGGTTTACCATATTGTCTTGGGAGTTATGGGATTAACTAGGACTATAGTGGTATTAGTGGCATTCCTGAGTGGTTGATCATGTATATATATATATATATATATATTTGCGTGATATATATATATATGTATTTTTAGAATCTGTGTGATGAGTTGGATTATTGTTATCTCGGTGATGACTGATGAAATTGTGTATTGAATTGTAATTGTAGGATATCATGTGCTGAGATTGTTACACCCCACATCCGATTTACCCCCTTTTACTGAGTTACACGAATCAATGTATGTTTTACCATACGCGGTTATAGTTTTATCTTTTAGGGGGGTGGCTAGAAGTTGACTCTTTTTGGGTTAACAATTTGAGAAAATTTCCTTCACGAAAGTTGTAGGGGACGTTAAACCGAGCGCGTGCATATGTGGTACGTAAAAATTGGAGTTCATATGTGAAAGTTATAGCTTAAAATGTGAAATTTACTGTTCATGGTACACAAAAATATATATATGGAAAGTTACCACTGTAGGTTTCCAATTTCGGAAACCCACGGTAACTCTCCCTCTCTCCTCCCCCGACCCTTTCCCCTTTCGGCCCGAGCTGGTTCACTTCCGATTTCTCCCTCCTCCGACCGACCCACGACGGAATCCGGCTATCCCCAAGCTCGTCTCCTCCCCCTTGACACATTGGCGGTGGTATTTTGTGAAGATTTGGCCGGAAAAGCTTGATTTCGCGCCGGGAAGGTAACTGTTGCAGTTTGCGATTTTTGCCGATTTCCGGCGATTCCGGCCTTCTCCGGTCACCAAACCGGCGTTGAAGGTCGGGTTTTTGCTGGAGATTATTTCCCCTAAGGTCTTGCTTCTCGATTTGCAGTGTGGAGGTCGAATCGATCAAACCCGATCCTAGGGTTCTTGAATTTTCTGGAAAATCTTCACCGGCTTAATTGGAACTCTTCCAGGTAAAATTGGCACTTGTTGTAGTTGAGAAAGAGATTGGGTCTGTTGAGTAGGTGGTGCTGCCAAAATTTGGTGGCCATTGGTGGTGGTTGGCCGGTGGCGCGTGGGCCCCACGCGCGGCCACTGTGGGTGGCGCGTGGAGCTGCAATTTATTTTCTATTTTGGCTCCATAAATCCCTTAACGATTGTAGAAGTTTATACATGAAGTTTGTTGGAAATCGGAGGAATTACGAATTGAGTTTAATTGATTAATTAACGATTTACGTGAATTCGATCGCCGGAATTCTTTCGAATTCACTCTAGAATTTATTTATCGATGAATGAATATTGTTGGAATATTGTGGATGGATTCGTTGTGAATTAAGGAGTTGGATTTTGAAGGGGGACGTTATGAATTTAAATTTCTAATTATCGTAAAGTTAATTTCCGTCCTGTAAATATATTTTTACGAGTGCTATTCGTACAGGACGAGAGGAGTCTTCGTATGAGGAAAATACCGAGCGACGTCAGGATTGATCACATTCTGTGAGTGGACTTTTATTTTCAAAGAATGATGCATGCATTTATTTATTTGTTTCCGAGGTTATAATTTATTTATTGTATTACCTTCCCGAGCATATGATTATTTTCAGAAATGGTTTTGGATATTTGGTTATTTGAAGGTTTTATTGCGTGCGGGGTCACGTCATTGGATTACGCTTATCTTCTTTTATTTATTTATTTCCGATATGATTTCCGGATTTATACTATTTTTATTATACTTATATTCGGTGATTTGAGATTTTTATGAAATTCGATGAAGTTAATCTTTATACTTATTTATATCCTATTTATTTTGAAGATGAGATTACCTTGGCGTGTGGGACACGTCGTTGGAAATTCATTTACGAGAGTTGGGGAAGTTTTATGGACTTACTTGGTTTTTCGGATTTCCTTTGCCATACTTTGGGTGACTTATCATTGCTAGCATTGATTTCCGCCTTTGTGGCGTGGTGATGGGATCACCGTAGCCCTTCCGCCTTTGTGGCGCAGGTTACTGTCTCTATGACAGTAATTCTGTAGCCCGGTATCCTATCGCAACACTTAGTGGCGTAAGGGTATATTACGGGAGTTATGGGAGTATTTTAGCCTGGGAGGCTATCACCCGAGCCTGGGAGGCTCACTCGTATGGCTATCGCCTTCCCCTACTCACTTTACTACTTAAGCTAGGGGGGCTAGCTCGATTTCCGTGTAACCAGCGGGGCTGGTCTCATTTTTCCTTGAGTATCAGAGTTCCAACTTTTTCGTTTAAATCGTATGTGACTAGCGGGGCTAGTCGGTTTTCATGAGTGGACCTCCTTTTGTTTTATTTTCGTTAATCACTGCATGCATCGGTAATTTTTAAAGAAATAAATGTGGGAAAGTATAAAATCCCTTCTGTTTGAAATTGTTTATTTTTGTCCACTCACGCTAACGTTTTTATGTACTTTCCCCTGGGCCCTTCAGTTTTCAAATGCCCAGTTTTCAGTGTTGCTGCTCGGTGTTCTGGAGTGAGCCATAGTGACCGCGTCCGCTTCCGTCATCATAATTTGTAGGTTATTTATTTAGCCTACTGTACTCTATGTTAAATTTACGTTCCTAGAATTGCTCTGATTACTATGGAATTGTGACCCAGACTTGTATGGAAATATATTTGAGGTCTACGACCTAACTTTGGAAATATAGTATCTAAATTCTTGGAGTTTCTTACACTTGAAGTATTTGTTAAACTATTATTATTTTGGGCTTGAGTTGGTTGAATGTTGGGAGCAGGGTGGCTCCAGGAGTTTGTGGGTGGATTATTAGAAGTGAAATTTGTCTTCCACGAGTTTTGGGTTGTCCATTTTTAAGGGAGGTTATGCCGAAATTTTTGGTAAACCTTCTTTAAAAGTGGGTCCCGCAGGGCCACTTCGGATTCCAAGGTGGAATCCGGGGCAGGTCTTGTCAGAGATACCATGGGTCTAGTATGACCGCCTTAAGTGAGATTTAAGATATGGTAGATTGTGTAGGAATATCTGTGTGATGAATTGATCATATTAGTATGATGAATGTTTGTGATGATTGTCATGTAAAGCTTGTGTAGAAATATCTGTGTGATGATTGGCGATATCTCTGTGATGAATATGGGTGATGATGGCTATCTGTGTGAAGACCGGCGATATCTGTGTGATGATTAGTTAGAAGATCGCTATCTGTGTGATAACTGGCGATATCTGTGTGATGATTAGTTAGATTATCGCTATCTGTGTGATGACCGGCGATATCTGTGTCATGAATATGTGTGATGATTGCTATCTATGTGATGAATATGTGTGATGATCGCTATCTATGTGATGACCGGCGATATCTGTATGATGAATATGTGTGATGATCGCTAGCTGTGTGATCACCGGTGATATCTGTGTGATGATTAGTTGGATGATCGCTATCTGTGTGACGACTGGCGATATCTGTGTGATGATTAGTTAGATGATCGCTATCTGTGTGATGACCAGCGATATCTGTGTGATGAATATGTGTGATGATCTCCATCTGTGTGATGACTGGCGATATCTGTGTGATGAATATTAGTGATGATCGCTAGCTGTGTGATCACCGGCAATATCTGTGTGATGATTAGTTGGATGATCGCTATCTGTGTGATGACTGGCGATATCTGTGTGATGATTAGTTAGATGATCGCTATCTGTGTGATGACCAGCGATATCTGTGTGATGATTAGTTCGATGATCGCTATCTGTGTGATGACTGGCGATATTTGTGTGATGATTAGTTAGATGATCGCTATCTGTGTGATGACCGGCGATATCTGTGTGATGAATATGTGTGATGATCTCTATCTGTGTGATGACCGGCGATATCTGTGTGATGATTAGTTGGATGATCGCTATCTCTGTGATGACCGGCGATATCTGTGTGATGATTCGTTAGATGATGACTATCTGTGTGATGATCAGTAGGATGATGGCTATCTGTGTGATGATCAGTAAGATGATGGCTATCTGTGTGATGACAGCTCGGTAGCGGAGTTGAATTGTTATTAAGTTAACAAAGATTGAGAGGACTGCTGTGATGGTCGGGGCTACCTACAGACGTCAGAGTGTGATATTATGATGAGTACTATGATTTGAATTGCTTGACTTAGTGTGACCTCCTGAACTAAATTATATGCAGGGGTTACTATGAATTGTTTTGTTTGTTTTGAATTGTGATTGCCTTGTTTTCTTCTTGATTAGATTGATTGATGGTTTGATTTATCTTGAAGACCATAGTGGTAACGATTGTGCTCTGTGTGAGGATAGGGAGGTGATTCATTGTTTTCATCTTGATGTCATGTTGATGACAAAAAGCTCCGAGGGGGGGAGGGAATGAGTGTGATTTGGAATTCGCAGTAGTGCGTTAGAATGGCGTCAAACATTCCTTCAGGAAGTCTTGTTTGATTGAATTTGTGTAATGAGATGCTAGGTTGAGAATCTGAGCATGTAGTATAGTCACCAGTTGTTTTATGTAGGCACGATATGGAAGGTTATGGAATTGATGGCCGTAGGTTTGAGATATGTGCATATCGTGTTTAGGTCGAGGTGACTTAAGAAATGTGTTTTGCTTTGTGGTTTTGAGTTTACTCATACGAGCTTGCAAAAGCTTACCGGGTTTGTTGTGTGGCAACCCGGTACACCATTCCAATGGTGTAGGGGTTATTTATGCAGGTCAGGTTAATCGTGGCTGATGCTGAGGTAGTGTTCTTGCAGCTTAACGGTAAGAAGTCAATTTTGTGACTTTACCGTTATAAGGACTTCCGCTTGTAGTGAGCTCTGAGGAGCATGTATGTTTTATTTTATTGTTGACAATTTAATTCGTAAGCTCGTGTATTATGTGACTCTGTGGAGCGAGTCAATATTGGAATTGTGGGTTCAGGGCATCAATATGTACTTGGGTTAAAAGGGAAAAAGTTTCTAAGTATTTTGTATTGATGGTTGAACGTTTACGCATATATAATTATGGGGTTATATATCAATTTTTTGTGTGTATAAAATCAGGGGCGTGACAGTTTGGTATCAGAGCATAAGATACATATTTGGTGACAATCAGTACTCCTCGAGTGATGGCCCGTCTGCAGTGGATCCCCATCTGATGCTCTTCAGTATTGATATAATCATCAAGTATGTAGGTGTGTTAGTTGTGGGTTAGAAGGAAGAATCGTCAGAGCATTGGTTTGCTCTGTTAGTGAAGTTGTGAACCTAGGTGTTGGTTCTTTGAGTTGCAGTCATTTGAGGAATGGGAACCTCTGGATTGAACTCTGGTGGGGTGATGAGGATTGTTTTCAGGGAAAACTGTATCCTTTCCAAAGAGCTTGGTTGTTGGATTGTTGAAGTCATGTTGTTTGACTTATGCTTGCGTTTTGAGATTTTGCAAGTATTAATCAAGTGTGTTTTGCTCCTTGGGTGATGGATTCACATGGAGGTAGAGCTAGGGGTCGAGGTAGACCCAGAGGTAGTTGTAGAGCTCGAGGTAGGGGCAAGATCACCCCTGTTGAAGAGATATTCGAGAATGAGGTTGAGACATCGAATGTTGAGCTGCCCGTTCCACCTGTTGTGGAGGTTGTCAATGTTGCGGATGCTACTCATTTGTCGAAGTTGGCAAAGGAGAGTTCGGAGTGCATTCTTCCTTTATTGTCTAGATGAGACTTGAATTGCTTCTTGATGGTTAAGTTAGTAAATAGAACATTGTCACAGCGGTGACTTATATTGTCCTTTCGATGGCCATCACACTGGTCTTTGTTAACTGAATAACAATTCAACTCCGCTACCGAGCTGTCATCACACTGGTCATCACACAGATAGCCATCATCCTACTGATCATCACACAGATAGCGATCATCCAACTAATCATCACACAGATATCGCCAGTCATAACATAGATAGCGATCATCACACATATTCATCACACAGATATCGTCAGTCATCACACAGATATCGCCGGTCATCATGTGACGTCCCGAACCCGAATTCACCGGTTTACTAGTCATTTGGACGGTAAACAACTTTTACTTTCACTTTTACTGTCGTTTCAATGCTTTTAGGGGGCCCTAAAAGTTGACTTTTTGTTTGGGTCAAATTGGAGAAAATGTTCTTCATGAAAGTTGTAGGGGAGGTTAAACCGAGCGCGTGCATATGTGGTACGTAAAAATCGGAGTTCATATGCGAAAGTTATGGCCAAAATACTAAAGTTATTGTTCATAGTAATTTTCTATAAATAGCCGAGTTACTGTGGTAAGTTTCCATTTTCGGAAACTTACCGAGCCCTCTCCTTTCTCTGTCCCCGATTCTCTCTTCCTCTCCGACCTCGTCACCTTCTTCCGGCCATAACTCCTCCATCCGGCGACTGATTTTGACGTGTAAGATGTCGTTGGAAAGCTCTCTTCCTTCTCTTCATTTCTGGGTTCGTTTCGTAGCTTAATATGAACTGTGGAAGGTGCAGAAACGAGAAGAAGATGACGGTCACTGTAGCAGTTTTGAGGCAGTGTCGATATTTTCCGATTCCGGCCATCTCCGGCCACCAATCCGGCGTGGAAGGAGCGGTTTTTCCCAAGGATCATGTTGCCCCTAGGCTTGAGCCACGATTTGCAGTGTGGAGGTCGAATCGAAGGTTTGAAATTCTGAGTTACTATTCATGATTCGGGTCCAAACTTC
>LYNE01000921.1:2772-24860 GCA_001662545.1 Rosa x damascena | reverse complement strand
TGTATGATGGGTCCGAATCCATCGTCTCTCTAAATGGATAGAACAAGCTCATATCAATCGTACATCTCAAGTACCGAAAGATATCTTTTACACCAATCCAATGGCGTCGCGTTGACACAAAGCTATACCTTAGCTAACAAGTTCACTGCAAATGAGATGTCCGGTCTTGTGCATTAAGCTAAGTACAATAATGCGCCTATTGTACTTAAGTAAGGCACTTCAGCGTCTAGCACATCTTCGTCATCATCCTCTGGACGAAGAAGATCATTTTCCGGATCAAGACTACGGACAATCATGGGGGTGCTTGAAGGCTTGACCTTATCAAAATGCCTAAGCATCTATTGACACGATGCTCAAGTTCCAAACCGAGACATAATCGTGTTCTCCCAAAATCCTTCATCTCAAACTCGGATTTCAAGTGTTCAGCGGTTTCTCTTAACTCTTTAAGGGCTTCCAATGAAGATCATGTCCAACATGAACCGCGATAGAATCCGAAACTTGTTATGGAAATGTGCGGGCATATCCATTCCCAATCAAGTAATCACTTTAGTGAGCATTTCAACCTTATTGTAAACGCGCTCCGTGGTCTAAAGCCACTTGACTTCAGTAAATGAAGTTCACCATGAATCTTCATGTACATTTAGTATCTAGATCACCATAAAGATACGTAGTGACCACATTGGTAAGCTACATGTTTAGTTATTCAGAAACTACCAAACTAACAGGGTAGTGGAGTGCAATGACATCCATTACGAGAGAATATGTCTCATCGTAGTCGATTCCAGGGCGTTTTGTGAGAAGCCTTGCTCCATAAGGCGAGATTGCCATCTTTTTTTCTCATCACACTTTCTAACAAAGACCCATTAGTCAATAGGTTTTATGTTAGGAGGCGTTGGCATCACTAGCTCGAAAACCTTCCTCTTCGTTAGAAAATCCAACTTAACTTGGATCGCATCTTTCCATTTAGGCCAAATCTCTCTACATTGGAATTCATTCATCAATGGAGCGTGGTTCGATATCATCGGACTCAACAAACTCATGTGCGATTACATCATCAATTATGATAGAGTTTATATCCCAAGTCTCATGTACACTAGTGTAATTTTCAAAGAGCTCTATATTCCCAGGAATAGGTTCTGACGTTGAGGCATCCCCCAACAATAACCATAATCCAAAAGATTCTCATGAGATGGATTTTGAGTGTCGATGATCCAAGGATTGGGTTGTGCCAAAGTATCCTTCGAACCCACGGGCCTCCCACGCATCCTAGCTGGGGCCATGGCCTGTAACGCTAGAGTGCCACACTCTTTGGCATTGGCACCATGCCTATCTCCGTGTAGGGTGGCGCTTACGCCCTCTCATAGGGACGTCCATCCTTGCAGGCATATTTGCAGCAGATATGTGTGATCTAGTCACTTTAACAGAGATCGAGATGAGACATAGTAGGGATAGACCACGACAATTCCTATCGTTCCTGCTGAACATCTGTGTTCTTATCTCCCCCTAACGATGGGAAGTCTGTCTCATCAAAGTGACACTCCACAAGACATGCAATGAAGAGATCGCCTAGCAAGGGCATGAAGTGGTGGACGATTGTTGGAGTCTCATATCCAACGTATTTGCCACGTCATCTGTGAGGACCCATTGTAGTGCGCTATAGCGGCGCAAGAGGTATGTAAATGGCTCACTCAAATATGCGTAAGTAAGAGGTACTCGTACCCAGTCACTAGCTGTAACGCATAGATAGATTGAGTGGTGGTGGGTCGTAGACTAATTAGTATAGCTGCATGCGATATTGCATCACCCCAAGCGGATATAAGGAGATTGGTGCACATTACCAATGTCCTGACTACCATCGTAGTCATTTCTGCGAGACCATTTGGGTGTGTACATGGGAATATGATGTCCAACATCAATCCCATTGCAATAACCATCGAAAGTCTTCGATGTAAACTCTCTAGCATAGTCAAATGCAATTGACTGAATAGGATGATTCGGGGAGTGAGCCATTTGTCATATGATATGTGCTAGGAGTGTAACATAAGCAGCATTACAAGTGGACAATGGCACAATAAATGACCAGCGTGTTTGCTTGTTAACCAACATCATGAGATATTTAAACGTCTGCAAGCTGGTTGAATCAGTCTATAGAATCCCCATGGATTCTATGTAAGAACAGAATGAGTATTTTCATATCCTTTGCATAGGACAGTCTCAGTTCTAATTTCCCTAAGGAACAGGCTTTGTCAAATGAGTGAGAGGCTTTAGAAGTAACCAATGAGGATTTTGGTTAGGCCTAAGCGTCTGAAATGCTATTTGAACCAAAGTTGATGATTGCAACATCACCTGGGGCGTCATCACCATGATGTACGCTATCCATGGCATCATGGATAAAGACAATGCCAACCTTAGGCTGGTGGTGGACGGCAGCAGCTCCTGAGGCAGTGGCGGCGGTCACACTTAGTCTAGGAATCAACTTTTGATTCATGCTTCGTTTCGCTCGAAAGAAAGGATGTCCATGTGAAGTCTTTAGTAGACGGATCATCATATCATGACCAGGATAACTTATCCTATCGTGACAAAGCCAATATGTATCAAAATCCAGGAGATCTTCTCTCATAACTTCATTGGATTTAATAGCTCAAATAGTGACATAGAGTCCACTAGAGAGACACATAAACTTCTCTAAGATGTGTCTTTGTTCTCAATCATTAGAGGTATTGCAAAGGAACTCACTTCCATTCTCTACATGCGTTTTCGCATGGAATCCGTTGGCTATTCATAGGTGTAATTTGCCCTAGGAGCGTAGAGAGTTTCTGTGACAGTAATCAATGTGCCATTTGGCAAGGGGAACTTGGGCTATTCCATGTCCTTGAATTAATACTGATGGCCCAGCTATCGTAGTCACAAAGTAATATGCTCAGAATCAAAATGGAGTCATAAAGAACTCGAAATTTTATTCATAAGCCAACGGAGTACATCATTGTCTCTTAACCATTAGGAGAATCTAATCCAAATGCTAGCTAATGCAAAACAAAGGTAGTCATTTGACTTCTGTCGGTAACTCCAAAGTAAATATGACCAGGTGAGTAGAGAGATGTTGGTGGAGCAAACCTCGCTTAAGTACCACTTATCTCAAAACCTTCCTAGACATCATACTCATTTTGGATGAGCCTAGGTGAAGAAAAACTAAACCAATGGCATTTACTGCAAAGTATATGGCAATTGCATATTACATCTCTTGGAAAAATAAAGACTTAAAATAGAATTGGCGATCTATTGATCCCAGCCAGATCTTTAGTCTTCAACCCTTCACTCTAGATCATCTTCTTGATCTTCTTGTTCCACATAGTGAGCTTTTCTTGCTTCACAATATGCTTTGTAGGCGGTGACAATTTCTTCACGAACTCTACAAATGTGTGCCTAATGACCAAATACTCCACATCGAGAACATACATCTCTGTGCGCAGACTCCATTGATTGAGGCACTTTGAAAGCGTCATTTTGATGTCTCTTAGTGTTGGTGGTGCCACCAACATGGCCAGAGGCGTTGCCTCCTTCTCTCTTTCCATGTTGATCTCTTCGGTTCCGTGTTCGCATATTTTGGCAGTTACCTTCCTAAGTAAAGCGATTATATGGACCAGAACGTCCAGAAGTATCCCCAAGATTAGGGTTTCGCTCTTGGCGCCCTCTCTTAGGGGCGCGACTATAATTGGATTCCGGAATATACTCTGCTTCAACGGATCTCGAATTATAGTTCTTCACAAGGATGTTGTCATGCTTTTCAGCGACATTCATAGCTCCAATAAGCTCATGAAACCTTGTAATCCGTCCTGCAGTAACATCGATTCGATAGTTCTTAGCAACCATCAATGCAGAGACGGGGAAGGTAGAGAGAGTCTTCTCAACCAACATCGCATCTGTGATCTCTTTACCACAGAATTCCATTAAGGATTTAATGCGAAGTGCTTCTAAGTTGTAGTCAAAAACTGACTTGAAATCACAAAAGCGTAGGCTATGCCATCTCACTTCTAGGTCAGGAAGCAGGGAGTCACGGACATTGCCAAATCTTTCTTCGAGTGAGACCCGCAGCCCTCTTGAGTCTTCTTCATTCATACACTAGTACTGGAGCGAATCATTAATATGACGAGTAATTAGGATGATGGTTTTCTCCTTATTTGCCTCTAAGGCTGCTCTATTTGCTTCCAAAGCTTGAGCTTGCTCAACAGTTTGCACGTCCTAGCTAGGCTCGAGAATCGTATCTAGGATTCCATTAGCCTTGAGATGCTGCAGGACATCATGAACCCACCTGTGATATCCGAGCTAGTTGTTCCCAATGGAGCAAAATCCAATTTGTTCAGATTACTCATTTTGAAAGAGAACAAGAAAAAGGGTTAGTTTCGGAGAGGAAAAAGCTACCAGGAAAATATATAAAATTTCTTAGCGTAATCGATTCCAAGAAATTCAATTCCAAGAGGTATTGGATTAGATCGAAACAATGATGTAAGTGGTCGATCATAAATTCTCTACAAACTCTAAGTTTGGAGATCTCAACAAGCTCCAAGTTTGGAGCGAGCACGAACCCCTATAGTTAAGCTTAATTAGGTTCCCCTATGATGAAGAAAGGGGGGTAGAAGAAGGGAGTTTGCAAGTCCCCGAGAAAAAGAAGAGAAATTGAATAAAAACTCAAAAAAAGGGGAACTTTTAGTAAAAAAATTACCTTGAAATAGGTCGCCGGAAAATTTGGCCTGAAAAAGTTACAGGAAATCTGGCGGGAAAAGTCGACGGCGGTGACCTGTCGCCAGAGTTGCTGACGGGGCAATGGGTCAGTGCATTAGTGGTCTTCTGGGCCGAGGGCTTCTCTTCTTCTTCTGGGCCAAGGGCTTTCTTCTTCTTCTGGACTGAGGGCTTCTGGTCTGCCACAGTCAAGTGGCCGGTTCACGTGGTATTAGACCATTTCCGACGAAAGTTTTTCCCGTTCTCGGATTATGGGATTAAGATGCTATTGGTGGAAAAATTTGGTAGCAATTGGAGGTCAGGAAGTTGGTGAACCGGTGGAATATTTGCTGCGGATGGTTTAGAGATTGGTTCGGTAGGTTTCTGGCTGGTTTTGGTTGTTCTGCTGCCAGTTCTGGACTCCTGGGGTGGAGGTCTTCAAGGTGTGCGGCGGGGCCCGAAAGATTTTCAAGGTTTTGTATTCGGATTTAGGGTTTGGGCTATTAGATTTTAGGGTTAGGGCGTCGTGCTAATAACGTGTTTAAGGAAAACTGAAATTGGGAGAGAATTGAGTCGTACTTTCGTTGATAATAGGGGCCTCTTTATATAGAGGATTACAAGACATAGAATTAGAGTGTTGTACAAGGAAAGATAATCGTACAATTAATCGAATATCTTCGCGAATATCTCTAATTCAAAACCCTATTACAACTAGGTCAAGTAATCTAGAGTTTGGGCCAGACATATATTCTGGATTTACTTGAACATATAGCTAAATAAAAAGAAAAAAATAATTTACCAAGACTAGCTAAAACCTAAACCAAATGTTACTCAAGACTAATTTGTGAATCACAAACCTTTTTCCGTTTTCGAATTGTCTACATTGGTAGAGACAAGATTTTCATCTTTTCTAAAGACATCATCTTTTTCACTGTTGGGTATTACGATGTTCATGTCAATGTCTTCAGTATCAACAAAGCATCCTTGGTTATTCATTAGAAACTTCTTCAACATTGTCATTAGTCATGCATTTTATGACCGCATAGTGTCCGCAATTGATTCAAGCTTCTTCACTTTTTATTGCATTACATTCAAGTTTCGCTTTGAGGGGATTTCTACTTACTCGAATTCCCCTTGATGGGATTTATCTTCACTTAGATTTCCGTTGAGGGGATTACTACTCTTCACTCATATTAGTCTTGAGGAGATTTCTCCTCATATAGATTCATCTTGAGGGAATTTTGCCTCACCCAAATCAGCCTTGAGAGGTTTCACCTCACCCAAAATCACCTTGAGGGGATTTCGCCTCACTCAAATCCGCCTTGAGGGGATTTCGCCTCACCCAAATCCGCCTTGAGATATTTCACTTCGAGACATTTTTTATAAACAGATTGTGCAGCTTCTTTATTAGGCCATTTCCTGACTAGAAACCATTCTTTAAATTTTACACCCTCACATAACCTCCATGATATATCGGTAAGTTGTGAGAAAGTTCAAGTTGTCATATAATCATTAAGCAATAACCTGTAGAGGTAGTCGCCTAATTGATTTTTTTTGTAAGAAATTAAAACTGTCACATAAACTTAACAGACAACTTGTATAAGTCATCGTCTAATTGGTTTTCAGTGAGGGAGTTTGTTGAGACTAATTTCGACTATATTTTTAGTGCATTTCTCTCTACATTTTGCTTAGTTATTTCCTTAACATTATTATTTCTAACTTCTTTTGCGTTTTTAGGTAGTTGACTCAAGATTGTTCAAGAATGTTCTAGAAGAAGCAAAATGACGTTACATTTGAAGATGGGCTTTCGAATTGGATCATTTTGAGAAGCCTGGCCCGAAGATTGAAGCATGTGACTTGCACATGAGTCTCTAGAATCATCCATGACGTCTTGATGAGTCCATGGCCCATTAATATTTCTTTTTGCCATGACATATAAAAGAAAATACCAAAGACTCTCGGCAAAATCCATTTTGAGATAGTTTTGAATTTCTATAGAATTTTGCAGAAGAAAATAAAGGAATAAATATTGAATTTTGATTCCTGATTCCATTCTACATACAAGGAGGCCGAAATATGGTCTAGGTTCAAGGAAGATTTCGGCAATTAAGAAGGTGACTTGCTCTCCGATTCTCAAGGAATATTTTCATTGGCCGGATGATGTCACAAGTAGATTTCAACCTTGATACCCTAGCCCTTGCCGTTCACTATATATAGGGGGTTTGTGAAGACATTCTACACACCACAAAATTCAGAATCAAAAGCCACAAACACTTTTCCTTCTCTTCCTAGTTTCGGCAATTCATCCAAGAATTCCAAGTTCAAGGCTGTGAGCAATCCTCCTCTCCATTCAAGCATCCTTGCCGTGATCCTCCTCCATTCCACCGCCTTTTGAAACTTCTTGCATCCTTGAAGATCAAAAAGTGTAACCATGAACACCTTATTTTGTTTTCAGTTTTGGATTGTAAAACTATTTCGGGTTTTTATAAAATTGCAATTTGGTTTTCTATTTTGGTTTTATGTGTTGCGATTTCTATGGTTGATGAAGTGTTGATTTTAGATATGTAATTTTCGAATACTATGAAGCATGTTTTAGGTTTTAGGTTTTTGAGTTGATAAATTGCGATTTCTATATGTTTAAGCATGATTGTTAATTAATTTCGAGCTTCAATCCCATTTTTATGTGTTAATTGATCTTTGGATGCATAATTAGGTTGGTGAACATGTAACTGAATCCATATTAAGGTGCTAGCGTTCTAGGCTTTAATAATTAAAGTGGAAAACCTATAATTAGTTAGGTAAATTAACAATGAGTCTTGCATGCTTAATTAGCATTCTAACTTGTGTTCTTGGCTTGAATTGATCAAACTTCCAATGTGTTTAATGCATTAAAAGTGTTTTTGTTAGTGATTAGCTACCACTAGTAATTGCATGCTTAATAGGGTTAAATATGGTGAATTCATCTAGTTAATTTAATTAAGGGAAGTAATTAAAAAGAACTTTGCATGTGTTCAACTTTGTTCTTGATTGATTCTATGCTATAACATATTTTGATTCGTGATTTGATGTTTGAACCCTTGACAACGTGTTAATAGTAGTTAATTACATTTAAAAATTGTGCCATCCATATAACTCTACTTGATTATGTGTTTTGATGTGTCACATGTATATACTTACTTAATTGTTAAATTAAATAAAAATCCTAAATCCCCTTCTATGTGTAAATCGTAAATAATGTGAATATGTGTATAATATATAGTTTTATTTGGTCTAACGTTTTATTTTTCAGGAATTAATAGATCCCTAATCCCGGTTGAGAACGATCCCTACTTATTCTTACTACATTGATAGGGTTTTAAATTGAGCACTAACTTTGTGCAGGTCAGAGTTCAAGTTGTCACACAAACATTAAGCGACAAGTAGAAGTCGTCACCTAATTAGTCTTTTGCAAGAAAATTAAAGTTGTCACATAAATGTTAACCGACAACTGATAGAAGTCGTCGCCTAATTGGTTTTTAGCAAGGAATTTCAAGTTGTCACATAAACATTAAGCGACAGCCTTGGGTACGACCTCTACCATTTTTAGTAAATTGCATGTCAATTAAATTAGCATCTAGAGCATTGAATTAGGGTTAGGAATCATCCCTAACTACCAATCCCATACTTATATGATCATTTCTTACTTTGCTTTCTTTATTTAGTTTAGTTGTTAGTTAAAGTCTCCATTTAAATTCTTGCACTTTAGTTATTAGAAATGCAAATTACATTTTCGGTGACACATTCTACTTCATTGTAAATAGTCATCACTAGGCTCATACCTTTGATTAGGCTTCGGAGCAAACCAAAGCCGAGCATTGCTAAGGCTTGTTGCCTTAGAGTAGCATTTTATATTTTATTATTATTTTCTTTTTCTTTTTCTTTGTTTGCTAAGTGTCTTTATTCCCGATTACCCAAGGATTGTGGATTAGCCACTAATCTCCGTGGTATGATAACTTTGGGTGTAATATTTCCCTATCTTAACAATGATACGTACACTTGCATAAATGTGTATCAAGTCACCTATGCATCCCAAATTGGATTTTATTTTGAATAAATTATTTATTTGATATGTTTGTAAACCAGCTATCAATGAAAAACTGAACCGCAATTGATTTGATTTGATAATTGCCTGAAAACTATTTTGAAGAAATGAAATCAAACCAGACCAGTTCAGCCATTTGTTTCGTTTTTAGGTCCGACTTGCCAACCCTAGATCTTATCTCGTCCCTTATTACAATGAAATCCCAACTCCTAAGGCATTAAGTGCAATTTTGGAATTCAACTAAGAGAATGATAGAGAAAGTATGGCAAATTAAAGAATGATTCTATCTGTGTAATTGCATCTTAAACACTATAAATAAGCTAATCCTCAAATCAATTAATTTAGTAATCAATATATTTTTATTTATTTGTAGAGAATAAGTGGAGATGTGAATTTTGGAACAAAATGACGCACAATTGGAGTAAATGAAAGTTTTCAACAAAAAGACAAAATCGACCATAAGTCAATTTCATCGTAAAGGGCGAAAAAGAAAATTGTGGGGTGTTCATTGGCTTCGTTGGCCTATGTTATGTCGGAATAAACTGAAGGGAGGATGGGGTTTCGGAATTTGGTTGATTTCAATCAAGCTCTATTGGCCGAGCAATGTTGGAGACTTCCAATCCAGACTCTTTGGTTTCACAGGTTTATAAAGGTAGGTATTTTCCACAATCTTTCATTACATCTGCCCCTTTGGGAGCTCTGCTCACTGATCTAGAAGTCTTTACTTTGGGGTAGATAATTGCTTGTGAAGGGTCTTAGATGGAGGGTGGGGGATGGTCGCTCAATCTCAATCTATAGTGATGCTTGGGAACTAATTCCATATTCATTTCACATATAATCTCCTCCTAATTTACTGCTTAGCTCTTTGGTTTCTGATTTGATTATGGCGGACGGAACTTGGAACTTTGATCTCATCCTTCACTCCTTTTGGCATACTGAAGCAGCAATTATTTTTTCAATTCCTTTGCCTTTAATCCCGGTGCTGAACAAACTTTGTTATTATCTAAAGAGTCATGCATGATATATTGCCATGTGCACTGTGTTACATAAAAGGCATTTGCTCTCCTCCCCAATGTGTCAAAGGTATCGACTGGCTTCGGAGAATAACCATAATTCATGCGTTATGGTTATGCCCAAAAGCAATGGTAGTTGGAAATGAGGTTCTTTCAAAGATCTATTTAGTCATGCAATATCCATTTTGTCTAACACTGAGCTGGCCCTGGTTATGTAGATGAATTTGGCAGGTCAGGAATGAGGAGCTCTTTTAAACACTTTTATTGTGGAAATCTCGTCATTTTCGTCTCGTGGGCCAACAACGCAAATTGACCCAATTTGCCAAATTGAATTCAAAATTCGGGAAAAGGAATAAAGCCAACCTTACAGAGGTTCAAACCTTGGTCTTGCAAGGACAAGACAAACAACTCACCCATTCTTGCTGGAGGAGGATTCGATTATTAATTGAATATCTTTTATATATGACACTTTCTTCATAAATCTCATCTTTTTTTTTATGATTCTATTTTTCAATAGTTTGTTTTATTTATAAACAAGGTCTCCTTTTCTTGCAGTCCTTCCAAACACCAGGGGTTGTGCTTGAAATTGATTGTCTAGAGGCAACCAAAGAGATTGCTAACCCACAGTATGCCATGGTGGAATTTGCGGCTGTTATTCATGACATACAGGTGGCCTTAAGTGCCCAAACAGAGGTGCGAATCAGTTTTGCACCTAGAACATGTAATGTAGTTTCTCATAGGTTGGCTAGTTTGGCCTTTGAAGACAACTATAGTGCCATATGGGCTGATGTACCCCCAGATTACATTTTGGATGTCTTAAAGTTTGATTGTACTATACCGTGCTAATTACAATCAATAAAGATAATTCTCTTATTCAAAAAAAAAAAATTAGTTTGTTTTATTTGAAATAATTAGATTTATTATTTTAAATACTTTGAATCTGAATAAACTACCAATGTTATGTATGAAAATTAGTAAAGTATCAAGATTACAAATATTCATTAAATTAAATTTCAATAAATGTTTGTGACTCAATATATTGATACGCTCAAAGCAAGCATATAATTTAACCCTATAAAATGTCATCGTTAGTATATAGTAAATAGAGATCGTTCTATTCCCGGGATTGAGGGTATACCTGTCATTGTACAACAAGTAAGGAATTAAAATAAAAACAAAGTATATTATTTACAAAAATAAAATAAAGTATATACAAATTTACGAAATAAAAGGGGGATTTAGGTTTAGGGTTTTCGAAAATTAAAAGAAATAAAACTAAGGAAACACAAAAACACAAGTACAAGAATGAAACATAAGAAACAAAGATCAAAACTAATTCCATAGTCAAATTCGAATCAACCCTATAATTGTTCTTCCAAGTCATGAGAAAGAAGTTGATCATGTGAAACATTTGAAGCAAACGATTTCCCATATTTTACTTTCCTTTACTAATTAATCTAAATGAAAGCACCTAGATCAATCCTATCAAACATGCAAATCAAGACATGTTCAACGCAATAAACATAGAGAAATGTTATCAACTTAAGTGCACAACCTAGTATGAATAAGTTCATCTATTTGCAATCTTCTTCAATTGAATTCGACATTTGTCCAAAGCCTTTACTACTTGTGATTTAGGTTCACAAAACTATTAGGTGAATCGTTTACCTAAATCTAGCACCAATTACATGCAAATCCTATAAGTGTCGACCCATATAAGATAAACATATAAAAGTTTTCTATCAAGAAAATTCAATTGAACAATCTCACATAAGCAACTATAGAATCACATTCATAGGAATCGAAAATATCATTCAATCATAAAATTTCAGAATTAAACTTTGTTCAAATATTATTGTCAACTAGAAACAATTCCAACGAAATCAAACAAGGTTACAAAGAAAGAGGTTGAATTACACCGTGAGATGGAGATAGGGATGGAGGTGTTGACGTTGGGTTCTTGAATCTTGGAAGCAAGTCTTCAAGGTGGAGGATGGATGATGATGCTCACGGCTCCTTCTTCTCTTCTTCTTCCTTGCTTGAAACGTTGAACTTGCACTAGAGGATGGAGAGAGACTTGACGTTATGGAGAGAGTATTTTCTGAATTGTGGTGTCTAAAACGTCAAGAATGAGAGAGTATATATAGGGGACGTTGGCCTTGGTCTCCAAGTCTTCATGAATCTTCTATTATTTTCCCAAAGAATTATTTAATAATTCCACATAGCTTCGACCAATTACATAGCGCCATGTAAGCCCTGGTGTGTCATCCAACCAATCAAAACTCTCCAAAATAAGTCCCAAATATATTATTGCCGAATATCCATGAATTAATTCTGATTTTCTTCTTTATTTTCGGCCAAAATTCCTTTAGGAATTGTAGGAACGAATCTGGACTTGTTTTGAGCTTTTTCTTGTTGCACAATCCCTTGAAACTCTCCCTATAATATTTCCAACGTTTTTCCTTGATTTCTTCTTGATTTTTCACATTATCTTCATGATTTCCCATGGAAAAATTAGATTTAATTCCCAAAAATATCTCCATTACGTCCAACAACCCAAATTCATTGGGCTTTTCTCCTTTTTGCCGAAATCCATAATTAATCTAGAAGATTCTTGGGCCTCCATGTGTCATCTTCAAGCCATGATGATCTCCAACGCCATTCCGATCATTGTTTCGATCAAGTTTCTTGGTTGGCTTCGGAATCTTGCTTGGTACACTTTCCTCTTTTGAACCGGGTTTCCTGGTTGGAATAGGAAAGCTTCATTTCTTCATTTCTGCTCATTTGTGTAGCCCTTTGCCTCTTGTCTTAACTCCTCTCAACGTTGGCTAGCTCCTCTTTCCTTTCGTGAGTTCATTTCCACCTTTGAGCTCCGATGACCTGAAAATAGAAACTATTACTAAAAATAGAAACTTTCCTAAAATGAAAAATAGAAACTTTCCAAAAATGAAAAATAGAAACTTTCTAAAAGTAAGAAATGGAAACTTTCCTAAACTAAAATGGAACTTGCTAAAAATAGGAAAAAGAAACTTTCCTAAACTAAAAGGATTCGTTTAAGGAAATAACTAAGTAAATACGAGGAAATAACCGTTAAATCGTCGCATTAAAATGCTCCTATCATATATACTAATTCACTTTAAATTATCCTAATTTGTTACTTAATAAAATTTGCTTCATATTTTTTTGAAATAGAGTATATAATTGATCAAATAAAGCCTAGTACCATTTGGTCTAGTGGCATAGTCCCCCCTTCGTAGGTGGGAGGTTGTGAGTTCGACTCACGAAAGACTAGTTGTAGCGTTTGAGTTGTTTATCTGATAAAAAAAATTGATCAAATAAACATATCCTAAAGTTTCATTTAAAATTTTATGTTTTTCTCCAAGTTTCCATAGTTCTATCGATTTTTTATCGATATCGATATTTTCTTTAAATTTCCAAAGGAAATTTTTTCGAATGGTCGATATTTCCTCGATCTTCGATATCTTAGTCCTTAGTCTATCATTTCTTTTTATCTTCTCTTTATCTCCACATGCCAGACCACATCCCCATACCTCTTTCTCACAAAGTCACCCACCACGCACTCAATCATTGATATCTCGCTCTCTCTTTCTTCGATAGCAACCACGAGTCAACGGCCCATCTATCACCCTCCTTTTATCACACCGCCGCAACCAAGAGGGGACATCCTAAAAGGGCTGCTCTCACTCCTTTTTCATTTTTTTCTTCTTCTTTCTTTCATTTCTTTTATTTTCATTTCCCCCTCAGAAATTCTCATCACATCTTCAAAATCTAAGGAGTACTCAAGTAGAAATCACCAAAAGGCTACAACATCTTCAACATTCAAGCTTCGTACGTACAAAGGAGATCGAAATTATAATTCCAAGACTTGTTATGTATATTTTCTAGTACTTCGTAACTTGTCTTGGTTGTTCTCCCCATTTTTATACTTTTTCCTCTTCTATTTTGATGAAATTATTAATGTATATGATGTGTTTTTGTCAGAAGTTAGTTGTTGGGGGCTAGGGTTGTGTGCCCTTAGCTTAAATCTTGTGTAAAAGACGTTCAATTTAATGTAATGATGCAATTTTATATGTTAATTAGATGCTTATATCAATTATTGTTAGGTTGAAATGCATATCTAGAAGCCTATTCAACTCTAGGATGTATATTTTGAGCATGTTTAGGAGGGAGTTAGAAACTTGACCCCCTCTAATTCATATGCTAGAAACCCTCAATTTTGTATTCGTCGGGTTATGAGAATGGTGATTTACGCTTGTATCGTAATTGCATTGGTGGATTGCTTAGTAGTCTAATTCCTGATTTTTACGCCAACTAGAGTGATTTAGTGATCCTTGAACCGGCTATATCTCTCTCTAGTTGAGTTAGAAATGGTGATGGGAGTGTAATTATACATTATTTATATCAAATTCCTTTATATTTTCATGGTTAGTTCTCGATATTTTGTAGTTATTTACTGTGTTTATATGTTTTGTATGTATTTTAGAGCAAAGGAGAAGAAAAAAAGCAAAAGAGGGATTGAAAGCCAAAATCACCAAATCTGCCTGTGCAGATCAATCAACTTCGACCTGAGAGTAGCTCAGGATGATCCTGATAATGATCTTTATATTGATAGAAAGCCTCGGATGTCTAGTTTCCAAAGCTTTTTACGGTTCGTGAATATGATTTTTCTAGAAGAAGTTATGACCGATTTAGTACAAGGAGGTCAGGCTGCACGCGAATCTGAGCTCAAAGAGGGAAAGATTGTCTCCTAGAGCTATAAGGGAAAAAGAATTAAAAGTCCTTCTTTACTTAGAGATCAAATTCCTTAATTCTTGGAAGAGAAGAAGTCTTGACGCAATAACTATATAAATAGGAGTCAAGGGCATCATTGTAGACATCTTTGGACGCGCAACATCAGTCCATTGCCGCCATCCTCTCCTTCCTCTCTTTCCCTATATTATTTTATTTCTTTTATGTCTTGCTAATATTTTTCCATAGTTAGGGGCTACTTTCAGCCCTAGACATGATGTAATTTATGATATTGGTATTTATTAATATGTTTCTTGAATTTTGGTTGTTTATTGGTTCATTGGTTTATCATTGATTAATCTTGTATGTTTGTTAGTGGTGGCCAACATTAGTAAGCATGCTAGGTTATATTGCTATGAATGTGTGTATGATCATCCATGTCTATATGCATTCTAGAGTAGTGATTGAATGACTTGAGACCCATTCTTATGAACCAATATCTAGGTAGATTAGGACAACATCAATACCGAAATTGCCTAGCCTTATTCATAATCTTTTTGACCTTAACGACTTTTAGGTGAAAGCTGTGCGAGAACATCATTCTAGGTTCTATTCTAGAAGCTAAGTTAAGTTGAAGAAATCATTCTCTTAACATGCCAAGTAAGAAAGATTGATAGGTTAAGATCAACACATCATTGGCTTAGCTTGGGTAAGGACATCCGAATGAATTGAAACAAGTTGGTAAACATATCATAGGTGTAATCATGGTCTAGTGGTGAGAAGTAGTTCCTAGCTAGCCCTTTATCATTTATTTCAAAACCCTAAAATGAAAACCCAAAAACAGTTCTTTTAATTTCATCACCTTTCTGTTCTTCATTTTCTTTTATTTATTTGACATACCAAATAAACCCCAAAAATTGTGAAACCTTGTCAGCCTTTAGTTTAGTGTGTAGGTGGTCTCTATAAATTTTCATTGCATTTAGAGTAGTTTAGAGTCGTCTGCCAGTTAGTTCTTTGGATTGGATAGATAAGGTTTTTAGTTTTAAATCGAGTCATAGATTAGTGATTTAGATACAATCCTCTGCGGGAGACCCCTTCTTTCCTACACTACGGTTGACTAGTATTTGTGATTGCCTGGTTAAATTATTACGCCTATTTTAGGTGTATCAAATGGCACATTAATTCCGTAATTGACAATATATGGTCATTATGCATTGAGCTTTGAACCGCCATGCATTTACATTTTTTTTTGTTTTTTTTTTTTGAGGGAAATGGAATCAGGTTCCAATATATTACGACGTCACTGCGTCAAGCTAGAAGGTTTCAAGAAACCACTCATAATACTAGTACCAGCACACTATAGACTGCAAAAAGCAGCCCAAAACTCCTAACTAAAACCTAAAAACCTAAAGGAACTGCAAGGGAAAAACTTCCTAATTGTACACCGTCCAAGAATGAGAACATTCAAGAAACAGATATAGGACTAGGAAATGAAACCAAACCAAACTACAAAAGAAAAAAGCAAAAAAATAAATCACCCTACAGCTATCCAACCCAAAATCAGAGCAACCAACTTGACAAGCGTTGACGCCTAAGACTTTTTTGGTGTACATCGTCACTCATCAAACAGTAACTAGCAACGATTAAGGGTAGAATAGGGTAAAAGCCGAGCAAAGCTCAATTATTCAAAAAAAAAAAAAGAGCCATGCCATCCTCCACCAGCCCAAACCAAATCGGCCCAAAAGAAAAAGAAAGGAACAAGGTTAGCCCAGCTAGACATAGGCCCACGGCCCATAACCCATCTTCCTCCCTTCTACCTTCAGTGGGATAAGATCGGAGCCACCAGGGGGTGGCGCTCCATCACTTCTCAGGCGGCCGGCCTTGGCTCTCCACCATCGTGATCTGGAGAGAAACTTTGGACCCGATCCGCTGCTTTGCTACGGCTCCCCTCAGAACCACCGATCACAAATTAGAAACCGGACGACGCTCCTGGACCCCGACCTAGAACGCCGCCGCCGACCACCTTAGAGGAACACAGTCCCCTCCGCAAACCTCGTCAGAGCCTTATGAAGCCGCCGCTGAATCCCAAGATCAAGCTTTGGTACCTAGACGACGCTGAACATATCCTCCACCGTAATCAACCACGTCTTCGTCACCATTTGCAACTCTCGCTGCCCTCGCCCGTCGCTACGCTGTCACTAGCCGCCCTCACGCTAGCTGGAACCTTACCGATGCTTGGTCTGGGGAACCTGCGTTCGCCGCCACCAACGTGCAAAACCCTAGGTTTTGAGCTACGAGGTCGCTCCGAAGACTTCGGAGGCCTCCCTCTCTCTCGTGTAATTGACTGTAATTTGCTATTCTTGATTAAGGATGCTCCGCCATGCATTTACATTGGATTGCTTCAAACACATAAAATTTGGGTAAAGGAACCATCCAAGCACCCTAACATTCCCATTTATATCATCTTTTCATTTTTGATATTTATTTATTTGTAATTTTAGTTGTCGCATTTTATTTTATCTGCTTTTTGTTAATTATGAAA
Organism: Rosa x damascena; assembly: GCA_001662545.1. Lineage (NCBI taxonomy): Eukaryota > Viridiplantae > Streptophyta > Magnoliopsida > Rosales > Rosaceae > Rosa > Rosa x damascena. The sequence goes on along the minus strand of LYNE01000921.1, from coordinate 7,759 downwards.
TCAAATCATGAAATTGAATGAATTTCGACTCATTATAAATAACCACAACTAGCCTCTTAGTTTTGTCTCACCAAAGCCGAGTATTACTAAGGCTTGGTGCCTTAGATTAATATTTTATTTATTTTATTTTTAGTTTTTGTTTTGTTTTGTTTTCTTAATGACTCTTACCAAAGCCGAGCATTGCCAAAAATTGTGGGTTAGCCACTAATCCCCAAAGTACGATAAATTCCGGACTTAATATTATCCTTACTTGGCTTCGACACGTGCGCTTGCGTTTAGAGTAAAGCATGTTCAAGTCAAAGGACTACACTACAAAATCATTAACCTAGATTGGGGTTGAACCGAGTTTCCAGGTTCGATCTGGTTCCTGCCCAAAAAAACAAAACCAAATGGAACCAAGTCCTATCGATTGCTCGATTTGTCTATCTGTCACGCCCCTGATTTTTAACACAAATAAAAATCGATATATAATCCCATAATTATACGTGTGTGATCGTTCAACCATCAATACCGAGTACCTGGAAACTTTTTCCCTTTAAACTACATACGTATTGATGCCTTGAACCCACTATGTCAATATTGATCCGCCCACAGAGTCATATATTACATAAGCTTACGAATTAAATTGTCAACAACAAAATAAAACGTAAATGCTCCTCAGAGTTTACTACATAGCGGAAGTCATAACAATGGCAAAGCCAACCAAATTTGCTTCCTACCCGTTCTGTTGTCAACAAGCTACCTCAGCTTCAGCCACGATTACCCTGACCTGCATGATTAACCCCTACACAGTTTGAATAGTGCATCGGCTTGCCACACAACAAACCCGGTAAGCTTTTGCAAGCCCGTATGAGTAACTCAAAACAACTCACACAAAATCACGGGATAAAACCTGCACGTTTCAATCTAGGAAACAACTCACACAAATCACGCTTTGATCCCTTAAAACACAAAATAAAGGAGAATAACCCACCCTTAATTTCCTTTCAAATAGGAATAAAAGAAAGCAACTTACACCTTGGTTTCTTTTAAAACAAAACATAGAAAGCAACATGCACACTCCTTGGTTTCTATCAAATATAACATAGAAAACAACTCACACCTTGAATTCTATCAAACGTACCATAGAAAGAAACTCACACTTTGATTTCTATCAATCGTACCATAGAAAACAACTCACACCTTGATTTCTATCAAATATAACAAGAAAACAACTCACACCTTGAATTCTATCAAACGTACCATAGAAAGCAACTCACACCTTAATTTTTATCAAATATAACATAGAAAACAACTCATACCTTGAATTCTATCAAATCGTTAATAAGGAAAACAACTTGCACCTTGTCCCCTTAAAAACGGTTAATAAGGAAGCAACTCACACCTTGTTCCCTAAAAACATGTAATCTCAGGAGTTAGATATAACCAATTCCCGTTACCCCATGAATCACAATTGTGGCAGACAGACTAGAGCTATAACTGAATTCGTAACCACTCGTCCGGCCAAAGACGTGATTACCTTATATTCTGCCCAAGGTCATAGACCTTCATTCCTCGAACTTTTCAGTCCCTTTGTCACGCCCCTGATTTTTAACACAAATAAAAATCGATATACAATCCCATAATTATATATGTGTGAACGTTCAGCCATCAATACAAAATACCTAGAAACTTTTTCCGTTTTAACCCAAGTACATATTGATGCCCTGAACCCACTATGTCAATATTGACCCGCTCCATAGAGTCATATATTACAATGCTTACGAATTAAATTGTCAACAACAAAATAAAACGTAAATGCTCCTCAGAGCTAACTACACAATGGAAGTCCTTATTAACGGTAAAGTCACAAAAATGGCTTCCTACCGTAGAGCTGCAAGGGCGCTATCTCCGCTTCAACCTCGGTTATTCTAACCTGCAGGATTAACCCCTACACCATTTGAATAGTGTACCGGGTTGTCACACAACAAACCCGGTAAGCTTTTGCAAGCCCGTATGAGTAACTCAAAACACACATGCACAACTCACGCCAAAAACGAGGAAAACCTTTCAACACGCAAATAAAGAAAACATACCATGCTTCCCAAAACAATACTCTTTTCCCAAAATAAACAACGAAAGTCACACCGTGACAAAATCATATAAATCGTTAACCTAACAATTCAAATATGATAAATCGATCCAACCTGGATAAAACAACAATTCGGTCCAACCTGGAAAAAACAGCAAATCGGTCCAACCTGGACAAAGCAATAAATCGGTCCAACCTGGACAAAGCAATAAATCGGTCCAACCTGGACAAAGTATCAACACACATAAATCATACCTATCGTTAACCTAACAAATAGAATATGATTCTTTAGTCCAACCTGGACAAAACAGTAAATAGGTCCAACCTGGACAAAATATGTACCCAGGAGTCTTAAGTAACCTACTTAGATCCATGAGGTACGATGGCAGACAGACTAGAGCTCTAACTGAATCGTAACTTGTCACCCGGCCAAGGTTCAACCTTACGATATAAAATTGCCATGAGAATGCAACCTGCAACCCCGGATCCTTAGGCCAACCTGACCTTCAGATCAAAACATTAAACAAGTCGCACTGGACCCCAAATGTTAAATCAAATCAAAAGGAGAAATCACAACCTGTGACTCTCACATCCTCAGACCACCGGTCGTCGGATCAAAACGTTAAATCAAATCAAAAGGAGAAATCACAACCTGTGACTCTCAAATCCTCAAACACTTTTCAAAACAATAGAAATACCATTTCCCACCATTTGTTTTCCGAAAAGTCACAAATCAAAACAATAAAAAGCATCATTCATGCATATTGTTTCCATAAATCCACAAAACCCACAAATACATATATTTTTCACGTAAATATATATACGTAGTCATCCGCTCAGGAATGCCTACTAATACCAACTATAGTTTGCAATTAAATCAATAACTCTCAAAACGATAAAGGTAATTCCGTTCATTAATGAACCTTGTGAGATTACTCACCTCGAAACTCCCGCTACATCTTGACACTACTAGACTGCTTACAGATAGCCCTCTGTCAAACACCTAAGGAAGTATAGCCTTGATTCAGTCACTGAAACACAATGAATAACGTTCGAATCCCTAAATCAAATCAAAATTCCCAAAGTGACGCCAATTGAGGCGTAACCACTTTCGAGACCTCCCAAAGCCTCCGGAACACTTCCACGATCGATATGTCCAAACCACAAGTCGATCGAACACTCGGATCCTCACGGATCGAATAAATTCACCGATATGAAACAGTAAAAATCATAACAAATCCATTCGAACTCCAAAATCTACATATTATATATCAAAACGCTCGTATCAACGAGTAGAACATATATAATACCAGAAATAGTCCCCTAGATGGCCAGAATACCGCCGGAACGCCTCCACAGGCGGTGGAGCACCGCCTCCGACCAAAACTCATTATTTTCTAAAACTACCAACATCAAAACTATTCATCTAAGCATGCTTATGAATTTTCATAACTAGCTCAAAGTCAGAAAACAAGCATAAAGGGTCAAAAACTACCTCACAACCCGTGGATTACTGTTCAATCCGAGTTGAACCAAGTTTCACGTGAATCGATCCAAACAACCACCACAGATCGATCAAGGAGGCTCCTCTGAACTCACCCAAGGAAACTTGAAGCCCCACGGTCGTCGGAGATCGGAGAACCGATCGGGTCTGACTGCACCAAAGTTCGCCGCCTTGCTACACCGTCGCCATTACGAATCAATGCTAGAGGACACCACAGAGAGGAGCGCACGGTGGAGACGATCTGATATGGAGAGTTTCACCGGAAGAGGTTGCCGGAGCTGCGAGTTCCGACCGGGTCGGATCACCGGGTCCGGGTCGGGTCAGTCGCGGGTGAGGAGAGGGAACAGAGAGTTTCTGAGTTTTTGGTTTTGGAAACTTCCGAAAATAAAAATGGAAATTTCCGAAAACGGAATATATATAGAACTTTTCAAATTTTCAAACGCTTATAACTTTCTCATACGAACTCCGATTGATGCATTCTACATGTCCACGAACTCGTATCAACGCGCTCTACAACTTTCGTGAAGGAAGTTTTTGGAGAATCCCAACGTACCAAAAGTCAACCTTGAACCCCCCCCCTAAATCCACACTTTACGAATGAAAATTAATCTGAAATACTTCCGCTTCGTCCACGAAACATGAAACTGTCCAATAACCATAAAATTAATTCCGGAAAATCCTCGAAAAATAATTACGAATTTCCGGGGTATCACACCCATGGAATAAAACATTAAAGAAGTCGCACTGGACCCAAAACGTTACACGAATCTCAACGCTTTTCAAAACAATCGAAATCAACAACTCCACAATCATTGTTTTCCAAAAAGCCACAACACAAAACAATAAATGAGCATAATCATGCATATTGTTTTCATACACAAATCTCAATGCTTTTGAAAACAAATCGAATCAACAATTCCACAATCATTTGTTTTCCGAAAAGCCACAACACAAAACAATAAAAAGCATCGTTCATGCATATTGTTTTCATAAATCAACAAAATCCAACAACACACTACTAGAATTATGTCAATAGACATCACCACTATTAAATCGGTCGGAATTGCACGCGATGTAAAAAATACATCCTAACATCAGTTTGTGAAAAATCGATTTCTATTGTGATTATAAACATCGGTCGTTAAATTAACCGATGTGTAAAGTCTCGTTCGAAAATTTTGAAAGAACGCGGAGGGACTAAGTTGAAAATTTCAGAAACGCGGGAGGACCAAAATATTCATTCCCCCCAACACTTAGACTTTTTTTCACTTGTTTGAAACTTTTGAACCCTAATTACTAACTCTCACTTCAACTCCAGCGCACCTCCTTCTTCGCGTCAACCTCATTCTCCAACGTGACCCTCCTTCCCCTCCATCTCCACCTCCGACCATCACTTCTCTCTCTTCTCCTTC
>LYNE01000920.1:68377-80887 GCA_001662545.1 Rosa x damascena | reverse complement strand
AAAAAAAAAAACTCATGATATTATAACCACACTGCCTATAATAAAACCTCAGTTTTTATCTTTCTACCAAATTTGTACTACATATTTCTTATCGGCTAAAGCTGTAAGTCCTATAACTTCTACATCCTTTACCATTGCCCCTTACCGCCCTACGTTTTTAACTCGATGCATGTTTTTTGCCTTTGAAACTAGCCAACCAACTTGAGATTCTAAATTTATGAAGGAAAAAGAAACGCGCGCAAAAGAAAATGATACTCATTCATCTTTATTGCATATGTGGCACTTAATAATCTGTATTCTTCCATTTCCAAAAGTTAGATAGGCAAATATATTCACCTTGTCTATCTATTATGTGTAGGAATTGATTCCACGTTATCTTATACCTAAATTAAGGGGCTGGAGTGGGTATTTGATGAATGCTATGCTATTGAAACACTCAAAAGTGACACTGCACCTTGCATCTAATTAAGGTATTTGGGCTTTTAATAATTTATAAAGTTGGGATCATACTTCTGTTTGGCTCCAAAATCAGTATGGGTGCAAACTGTCTCTTTTGAGCGTGTGCGCAGGCGTGCCAGCACCGTGGGATGCAGTCTTCGGAGAATCCCTTGACCTGACTTCTTGATCAAACGATATGGACGAGGAGAGCACCAACCTCATCACAAGGTTCTTTTATCTGCCTTCCGGAAAAGGACTTCTTGCCTTACGGGTAAGGGCTTTGGTTGTGATCTCTTAGCGTCACCGAATCGATACTCAACGTTGTAGGTTGAGCAGAGCAATCACTGAGAAGTTTGGAGAAAGCACGGGTTTGCTAAAGCATACCTTTAGCTTCGCTGGGTTGCGAGGGCGTTACCCTTGCTTCGTTGGGCTGCAACTAGGTTGCAGGTAAGTTTGCTCCGAAGAGACTTTGATAATCGTTGAGATTGATTGAAGAGTTGCGTTTAATTCGTCCTTGAAACTTGGTATTTATACCTAGGGTTTCGACTGTTCCTTGCCATAGAAGAATTATTATTGACGTTTCCTATTCGATCACAGTTACTTGACTCCAATAAGGAATTGTTTTCCTTATGGATCATGGAATGGGCCAAGCTGTAACCCAAATCCAAGTAGGCTTATTTTTGGGCCGCAGGTATCGGCCCGCTGTGCTAAACCCCCTAAGGGATCTTGTCAAAAATACTTTTGGGCTCAAACATTGCCCCCCAGGCCCTGAAATTAGGCCCGTGAAAATGTAACTAATTGAAGGGGACTTAAACGACATGCCTGACGACTGAAACGAGGCCATTAATGAAGGTCACTTCCATTCGCTTTGCAAAACGTCTTTTCATCGTATCGTTTCCCTCACAAAATCTCTTATTTAAATCTCGCAGCCACTTCAGACCTATCACATCATAAACCCTTCCAGTCTCCTAAACCCAGAAAACTTCTTGTTCCATACACATCTTTACAGAAACCCAGAAATGGCTCCCCCAAAGAAGATGATCATCGATCAGGAAGAGGAACTTATCGAGAAAGCCGCCCATACTTGGGGAACTAGCGTAGGTGCCCGCTGTTTCATCCATACCAATGTCCAGAGACCCCTGCTTCTCAGACTCCCAAACCAACATGCCGGATTGGGTCCTTCACCGCGAGATTCCATCCCGAACGACGCTCTCGCCCTATACGGCCTACCCATCCGTCGACCCATTCCGGTCCTCAGAAGAACACCTGGAGATTTCACTAGCTGGGGTGCGCATCCCCACAGGGCCAAAATAGGGCATTGGCCCACCACCATCAACACGGCGGAGCTCTCATGTTATCGCGAACAGCGAGGAGAGATCTGGCTCGCTGGGACGCGGCAGGTATTACTCAGACTATCGATCTTTGCTTTTTCCTTCCGTGCGGTGGCAATCGTTCACCGCTGGTTGCCTTTCTTTGTTTCTGGAACACCGTTACCAACACTTTTGATTTTCGATTCGACCAGATGAGCATCACTCTGCTAGACATCCTCACTATTACTAGGTTACCCATCGATGGTGAGCCCTCCGTACATGGCCAATTTGACTCTGTCACATTCACTTCGACAATGGCTCAAGTCGGCCGCAGCTCCCATAGCGGTTCCTACCCGCGGTGGCTGACCCATTACCGCAGAGAACACAATGCTACTGGAGGAATTGCTTTCCTGGAGTACTGGCTCTGCAAGTTTATCTTCTGCACCTCCGCCAACAAGCCCACTGGTCCTTGGACTTCTCTCGCCATGGCCCTCTACAATGGCCACCGCGTAGGGCTCGGACAACCGGTGCTGGGCGCCCTCTATCGTACTCTATACCAAGCCACCATGCATCCTTTCGAAACTAGCATCTCAGGCCCCTTTTGGATCCTTGATTTCTGGATTCAAATTTACTTTCCATTTTTTCTCCGCGACGACATTCCGCAGCTACAACCGGCTGACACCCTTCTTGGTCGATGGCTCTGCCGCGAGGCAAGGTACACATCCCCACCCTATTCCGAGTGTTTCTCATACTTGTACCTCGTGCACGAAATGCCCTACCTCGACTTAGTGATCAATAGGAGATTCCCGCCTCTACTTGAACATGGGTTCCTTTTTGGGGATCCTAACTATAGTGATCGTGCACACTTGGCTTTTTGCCTCGCAATCTCCTGCTTAGACATCAGGCTCGCTGCAGAAGAACTCAGTTATGAGCTTTACACGCCCAACCACTTTGCTCGCCAACTCGGGCTGATCCAGTTAGTGTCATTCCCCCTTTTCGATGCCTGGAACTACAACACCTCCTAGCGCAGAATTGGTCTCCCAATTGGGCCTCCGCCAGCCCAAAGCATGCTTGCATTGGTCAATCTCCCTCACTGGGCCAACAAAATCGCTCCCGTCAATGGGACCGCTGAAGATTATGATCAATGGTGGAAAGAAGTCTCTGTCAACTGCTAGAGACAAAGGGAAGATGAACTCTTCAGGACCATCTTCCAAGATTTGAGGTATCCCTATGATGCTGCTACTGAATTGCTTGCTAGCTTCCCTGAAGATGAGGCACGATCTCCACTACCTAAGCCGGCTCCGTGACCTGCACGAGCCCCGCGTCCTGCTCAAGCCGGCATTGTTATCCGCGAGCCCTCACAAGAGGTAACTGCCTTAGAATGTTTTCATTTTCTTCTTTCGCTTTTACCTCCACTCTTTTCCCTTAACTCAAATTTTAATGTAGTAGGGATGTATTCCACTTTTCGGCAGTCGTGCAGTGGATGCTTATCTGGCCACTGGTCAGGCAGCTAAACAAAAAGCTGTAGCAACGGAGCCCGAAGTTGAAGACTCTTCTTCCGATGACAACGACCCACAAACTGTAAGGAATCTCTCTTAGAATCTAATATTTTGACATTTTCGACCCACAAACTTGATTCTCTTTCGATCCTGACAGATTGCCGCCGCTTTGGCCCTCAAACGTAGTCGCGCTGACCCCCGGACTGACCCGTGGACAGAAGATGAACCACTCGCTTCTCGACTGGTACTTCATACTTAAAGCGAGCACTGAAATTTTCATTCCATCATTATGTCTGAGTCTATAACGCTCCTCACTTGCAGGTCAGTCGTAGGTCTTTAAGGCCAACTGGTGAAGGATCATCTACTGCTGGCGAAGGAGCACCCTCTTCTCAAACCCAAGCACGGCCTGATTCGACCAATCCTCCACCTCTAATCAATACCGCGAGTGACTAGCAGCTACCCCTGGTGCCAGTGTAGATTTTGGATGACAGCTCGCCTGAGGCTGAAGAAAGAGCGCCACCAACAGATACATCTCGTGAGCAACCACCTGCAACCCTCATCCTGGAACAGATATCGCCTGATTTGACCAATCCTCTCTAGATTGCCCAAGAACAAGTGGCAACTGATGCTCCCCGTGAGTCACCTGTTGAAGAGTTATGTTTCCTTGTAAACATTTCCACTCTGACTCCTATCTTACTCATTTTCACATTCTAACACCTCTTTCTAGGATCAGAATGTCGCTCCTAGTGAGGAAGTGGTTGTCGCTGCCGAAGAAATGACTATTGAGAATCCCGCTGAACCGGATGGTGAAAACGTGGCTGACCAGGAACCTGCCCCCCAAGTGCTTGAAGCAGGGGAAGAAGTACCTCATGAACCAGTGCCTGAGGCAGTTCCTGTCGCGGAGCCTCTTGAGGCTCCTGTAGCTGTGGATCCCAACCTATCACCTGTGCCTCCTTCAAGACTAGAGAGGTTGGCTCGCGTGCTTGAAGTGGTCCCACCTGGGGTTGTAGATGATGCTAGAGAAGGCATTCGTCGCCTCCTGGACCCTGACATTCTGACTCCCGGCACGCGCCCACGAGAGCCTTGGAGTACCTGAGGGTACTTCTCCGCGAATGAGCCATCACTGAAGCTCAGTTTGTTGATATTGACCAGTTGCTGCAGGATCTCCCCCAATGGCTCAATGAGAAGGCAGCCGCGACCTCGCAGGCTAGGCATACGCAAGCACACTATCAGGCCCTTACTCATCAAATGGACAATTCATGCGACTCTTTGGGTGATCGGGCCAATCTCATCAGGGATCTAACGCTTGCGAGAAACCATCTCCGATCCCAGATTCTTCAGGCCCAATTAACTACTGTGATGGCCAGGCTTGCCCTTGAGGAACCCTAATTGGAACAACCCTAGCCGCTTTAGAGGTGCTATCACAGGAAGTGGCCCAAGCCTGCGTGGCAGCCCAACAGGCCACCCAAGCTGCCTCTGATGCTAGCTTTCGCCTGGACGAACATTTTCTCCGCCTAACTTATGCAGGCCGGAGACTTTAGGCCTCTAGTATTATGCCCATTATTTTGTATGAACAATAATAATATTATTATCAATTATCTATTTAGCCCACTTTGTTGGCCCAAATTTCTGTTTTATCCTCGTAGGTAACAAAGCGGTATCAATTTCGCCTTAACTGCTCATTAAAACAGTTTTGAAAGAGATAACCTCGAAATGGGGCAGTTACCTCCTTGGAGAATGCTCTGTTGTCCCCGCATATTCAATCTCGTTCATTTCTAAGATAATATCATTGAATTCTTTTGATGACCCCATTGATGGCATTGAATCTACTTCAACTGCCCAAATCAAAGGGCTGAGGCCACTGAAGTTGGCCCTTATAAATACCTATACTTGTAAGAGTGCAAATACACGCAATCATGATTTATCCAGAAAATGTCTTGCAATCCCTACTTCTCTTCCTCCTATTCCTGAAATCGTCTCCTCTTACTATCTCGCTTTTAGCCTGTATATCTTAGGCTTTATGGCTTAATCTCACTTCCTGGGTAGGCCTTATGGCCTAATCTCAGGTCCAGCCGCATGTCTTTGGCCTCAGAAAGTCTAGATGGGATTCACCGGTTCCAATTAGGCTGAAGAACACGTGGTGCTCCTAACGAGGGGTACCACATTCTAGGGAATCTCTCTCTTTAGGTTCCCTCGCGTGGAGCAAAAAGAAGAAGGGTGGAAGGCCACTTGAGGCCCTACGCTTTTCTTTGGCACCCTACCTCAGGGGTTTGAAGGACAGACTTCTGTTTTTCCCCCTGAGGGAGTTGAGGCAACTGGGCTGCGCTCTGCTCTAATGACCATCTCCATCTCGGAGGATAACTCACTGGAAGGGTTGCAATGGATTATTTCCTTCCGTCCCCTTGCAGTACCAATGGTAGCAGCGGCGACTCAGATTAGATGAGGGTAAAGAGAGGAAGAGGAAGAGTAAGAGTAAGAGTAAGAGCGATCATTTTACTGACCCCTCTGGAGACAAAACTCACAAATCCAGAAATTTTTCAGAAGATCTGAAAACCTTATGATTTTCAACCACTATTGGCTTTGTAATTTGCAAATGTATTTGTATTGCTTTTGGCCGAAGCCACTTTATGAATAGTTTCTTCCTCCATTTTCAATATCTGTCTATATAATATGGCATCTAGTATAGGCCTTGTAGTACATGCTTCTAACACTTATTGTCAAAAGAAAAATGAAATACTTGTAAAAATTACAACGTACAAAAGGGACATATAAGGCCGCTAATACAAGCCTTAATGCGTAGAGTGTTGCCCCCCTAGTCTTAGTAGGTGAAGCGAAGACAGAAGAATGAGGCCACATAAAAGGCCAAAATGGAAGGGAGGACTCAAGCCAAGGAAGATTATGGCTGCCCCCCCCCCCTGTCCCAGAAACAGGCGGAGCTGGTGGATCTTCGAATTCCCAAACACTGGGGTAAAATTTCTTCAAGAACCTGCCATTGATGGGGTTGCGGTGGAGGTTGCCATCCAAATCTTTTAGGTGGAACGCCCCGCGCTCCAAAATTCTGTGAACAACAAAGGGTCCTTCCCAATGTGGGGTCCACTTACCACGGCCAGTCAACTTCTCGCCCAATGGCAAAATTGCCTTCCAAACCAGTTCTCCTTCTTTGTAACTGCGGCCGCACATCCGCCGATCGTAGGCATGATCGATGCATTGCTTTTCCATCACTAAGTTGTCCAAAGCCTTTAAGCGCTTGTCGCTAAGGTTTTCATGCTCCTGCCACATAGCCTGGTGATATGAGCATAATTATGCAATATTAATAACGTTAATCTCTATACTTTCTTTGTTAGTTTAGTATATTTTCTAGTTATTTACGTTGTTTATTTGTTTTATAGGTATCTTGGAGCAAAGAAGGAGAAAAGAAGTAAAAGAGGGATTGAAAGGTGAAATCTGCAAATCTGCCTGTGCAGATCAGTCAACTTCGACAGATCACTGAGATCAGCTCACAATGAACCAGATGTTTATCTTTATATTTATGGAAAGCTTCAGATGTCTAGTTTCCATATCTTTTTACGGCTCATCAATATCATTTTTCTAAAGGAAGTTATAGCTGATTTAGTACAAGAAGGTCAGGCTGCACGTGAATCTGAGGTTGGACTGGAATTTATGTTTCGATGCCCAAATCACACCGAGAAGCCCGAGGACGAGTTTGTGTATCATATTCCGACTTAATATGGACAAACGGCATGATATGAATGGTTGGAATGAGTCATCAAGTTCAAGAGCCAATAGGAAAACTCCACCTAAGCACGTGAACCCTAATTCTTTTAGGTTTTGGATTTCCTACACAACAAGAAAGATGAAGGCAACCTCTAAGCATATAAAAGGATATCAATCTGCAGCAGCTCTCTCTCTCTCTCTCTCCCTCCCCTTCTTTAGTTTGTTTTGTTTCTTCTATGTTTAACTAGTTTTTATTAGTTAAGGGGCTGCTTGAAGCCCCTAGACATGAACAACAAGATGATTTGACTTTTGATGTTATTTTCTTTTAATCCAAGATGAAACTTTAGTTTACTACTTTTCCATTGATGAATGCTTGCTTGTATGCTTTGAGTGCACGCTTAGTATGCATGTTAGGGTTCTAACGCTTTGATTGTTTGATGCATGTGTCAATAGTTGGACTCATCAAACCTTCTAGAGAAGCAATTGTTAGTTTTCACTATCAAGTAAACTAAGTCCTAGGTTTAGCAAGGCGCTAAGTTTATTGCGATGCCTAGTGATGTCTCAAACTCTTTTAGACCTTAATGATCTCTGCATGTTTAATCTAATAAGTGTACGTTTAGGTTGCATTGCTTGGGAATAGTCTAGGTGTAGAGCACTTCCTGCCTAGCGTACGAAGTAAGAAAGAGTAATAGGTTGTGTTCAAGCGTACCAAGCCAACCTGAGCATCTTCATCTAGATTAATTGAATTAGGATTGAACAAATTATCTTGTGTGTGATTTTCCGGGGTGGATGCATCTTCCCTAACTATCTTTATCATATTGTTTTCAAACCATCTTAAAATCTGTTTTCGTTACTTTCTGTCTTCTATCTTTTCATATTTGTTTAATATAGTAAATCAGTTCCAAAAATCACCAAATTTTGTATGCTGGACGCTCTGTGTGTCTAGTACGTTACTGTAAATTTTCGTAATTTTCTGAGTAGTTTAAATTAGGTTTTTAATTAGGTTTTCGACTGCTGTTCGCTAGGAACAGTGGTCACTTTTGTGACATTGTTTTGAGTAGTTATAACCTTAGTCCTCTGCGGGAAAGACCCTTGTTTACCCTTGCTACAATTGACAATCTTAAGTGTGAATAAGGAAAATCAATAGCTTATAAATTTAGCTACCACCTAGACATAATCTTGACCAATCAAGTGATGCTGATCTTGGACGTGCAGGGATTGAACATTCAATTCCAAAGGGAGAACCGCATCGTGGCCAAACATCAACGCATAGGGGGTGGTGCAGTAGGGTTCCGCTTGGAAGTGCGATTAGCTCATAGTGTCTCATACAATGTTTCGTGCCACTGGCGAGGGTTCTCAACAAGCATCTTTTTCAACAGAGTAATGATGATCTTGTTACTGGCCTCCGTTTGACCATTGGATTGAGCATAATAAGGTGTGCTATGGATAAACTGGATGCCAAAGTCATTGATGAGCTTCTCTACTTCACCACCCATGAATGCTGCCCCTTTGTCGGACACCAAAACCTCTGGGATGCCAAAACTGCAGAAAATATTGTGAAAGATGAATTGGCGAATGGTGGCACCGGAGGCCTCCTTCAAAGGTTCAGCTTCCACCCACTTAGTGAAGAAATCAGTAGCGACGATGATGAACTTGTGCTGGAGTGAAGAATGCGGGTGAATCATTCCAATCAAGTCCAAAGCCCAGCCTCGCGCAGGCCAAGGTTTAATAATAGATTGCATGGGAATATTAGGAATGTGCTGGACTGGTCCATGAGCCTGGCAATCTTGGCATCCTTTCGCGAATGCGATACAGTCCTTCAAAATGCTAGGCCAATAATACCCATGTCGCCTGAGGAGCCAGCGCATCTTCGGACCCGCTTGATGGGCTCTACACACTCCTTCATGCGCCTCTTGCATTAATCATTTTGCTTCGCGGCCATAGACACACCTGAAATCGATGCCATCTTTGCCACGTCGACGTAGCTCGTCGCCTCTGAGGAAGTAATTTAGTGCCAGAAAATGGATCTTCCTGTCTGCAGTGGGATTTGGCTGTGTGAGGTAGCCGATCAACGGGATACGCCAATCTACATTCCTAATCATTGCTGCATGGAACACAATGACATGCCATACATTCGAAGAAACACTAACGGACGAAACCCACGCTAGTTCCTCAACCTACCAACCAACTCCATTGATAGTTTCAAGAACACAGGGACAAGTTCCTCTAGCGATTCATCTTGTGCGGCAGTGGTTATTGCACAACACCTGACCTATTCAGGCTCAAGCAGAGGCCCAATGAGCGCTTGAAAGACTTTGTTCGAAGATGGCAAAAGCAAGCCACCCAATGTCACTCCCTCGACCCAGCCCTAGTGGCATATCATTCAAACAGGCCCTTCAGCCAGGATATTTCTTACTACAAATCAATGTCAACCCTCCCGCCACTTATGACGACATACTGAACGCCGCGATTGCCTACACCCAGGCCTAATACGATACCTTTGGTCGCAATACAAGCACCAGTACCAATCCTGTTGTTAATGCTCAAGTCCGGCGGTAGCCGATTCCTTGCTTAACGCGGGTCCGATGGGCGGACCGCTACTCCCAGGATTAGATGATTCCTGCTCGCTGCAACACGATAGACAGGGCGTCAGAGGGAGACCACGTTAGGCGGTCTTCACTTCTCCGATGCCTAAGTCAGTCACTGTATACGGGCAGCACAATAATAAATGAGTAGTAGTTGCGTGATTAATGAGGAGAGATGAGAGAACCTTTTATAGTTGAGGCAGAGGTTGATCTTCTCCTTGTTTCCGATGTGGGACTGATGTGCTTCGATTCCCAGTGTCTGGAGCTTCTTCGCTTCAGCGGTGATCTGGGGGCGGTCCAGGGCTTAAGCGGTAGCCTGCCTGGCCGTGCCTGCGCAGGTCACCCTTCTGGTGGGATTTGGTACCTCTGGCGGTACAATGAGCGTGGCTCATTATAGCTAATTATGCTCATTCTAGCCCATGTAGGTACAAGTCCCCCAAGTCCCCAGTCAAGGAGGCCAATCTTGGTTGGGGAGTTGATCGGCGGTGTGAAGCGTTACTTCCGCTAGACTTGCAACAACATAATTAGCGTCAGTGCGTTGTCAACCATGGATTTACTGAGCAAACGCTTTATACCCTTTCGGGTGGGCCCCTGCTAGGCCCGCCAGGGAGTCCCCCACTCCCTAGCCAAGACAGACCTCCGGATGGTCGGCGAATTGTTTGTTGAGGGGAAGCTGCACGGAGCAGAAGGTGTTGGGTAGCGAGCCCAATCTTAGTACCCAAGTGACGGGGGTCAACGCACCTGATCAGGGTCGTCGTAGACTGTTGACAAGTCCCCGTGTCCCGTAGGGATGATCTGACCGTAACGCCGGTGGCGGTCGTTGTCAGAACAAGGCGTAGCCTCGGGATTCTCCGCTGGCGGATACCCCCCGCTGGATGTAGCAGGAAACGGCGTCGGGTAGACGTGTTCGGCGGTGGTTATTGAGCGGGACCGCGCTCAGCAACGCACGGGGTTTGCAAGATGGAGGGGGTTATACCGGCAGTGGCGCACATAGCCAAGGCTGCCCCTTGCAGACCGTCCAGTGGAAGTCTCCTAGCGGGAATTCGCTTAGTGGACTTCGATACTTGGAAAATGACAAGTGAGAAGTTCCGCTAGCGGGGTTTCGCTTAGTGGACTTCGATACTTGGAAAATGACAAGTGAGAAGCTCCGCTAGCAGGGTTTCGCTCAGCGGACTTCGATACTTGGAAGACGACAAGTGAGAAGTTCCGCTGGCGGGGTTTCGCTCAGCGGACTTCGATACTTGGAAAATGACAAGTGAGAAGCTCCGCTAGCGGGGTTTCGCTCAGCGAACTTCGATACTTGGAAAATGACAAGTGAGAAGTTCCGCTAGCGGGGATTCGCTTAGTGGACTTCGATACTTGGAAGACGACAAGTGAGAAGTTCCGCTAGCGGGGTTTCGCTCAGCGGACTTCGATACTTGGCGCCTTCCTCCCAAAAGTCGTGGCTTCTACTAGACTCTTCGCCTGATGGTGGTGGACACGTGGCGAACCCCTATAGGGTTAGCGTGTGGAGGCGTGCCTCCTCCGCCGAGCCGTCTCCTTGTCATTGATGTCGAGTAATGATGGATTTCGTAACCGAGGCGACGCCTCGGTTAATCCGGAGAGTAACTGCAGTTGTAGGACACGTGTACGGCTGACACTTGATGTCGTTTTTCAATGGACGGCGTAGGGCTGTTTGACGTTGACATAAAAGGGGGGGAAGTGAGCACATTTGGCACTGCTCTAAACTTTGAACTGTGCCTTCGTCGTCTTCGAGTGTTCTGTGTCTGAGATCGGAGAAGAAAGGTGAGTTGATATTGGCGAGTTTTCGTGCGTGGAAGAACCGACGATCTCCTGCTTCGAGGCCTAGTGTACACACTGCTACCAGAGGCTCCACTGTTAAGGTTGGTATTCTGGCCTATTTCCTTGTTTCATTGGGTGCTTGCGTCGGTGAATTTCTGGGTTTTGGGTGTTATTGATGTTCTTGGGCACTGGCTGAAATAGGGGTAGGTTAGTTCTTTGTATGAGCTAACTGATTTGGGTTTTAGGGTTTTGGGATGGCCAACGTCATAGAGATTTCGAGTAGTGAGGATTCCGGATTTGAAGTGTCGTTCAGCACGGCAGATAGAAACTTTATTGACTCGTTACATCCGTCTGCCCGTGCAGGAACCTCACTGCCAGAACCGCTAGAGATCGAGCCGTTACAGACCATACAGTGGAACGTAGCTATGGGTCGTTCGTTGCGTCCGGAGAGTTCTAGGGTGGGGGAGGCTGCCGCTGCACATACCCTGCTGAAGAGCGGCAGGAAAGTAATAGTACCGCCAGCGGAACCGCTGGCAGAGGGGGTGTAGCGGGAGAGGATACCGAGTCAGCGTGGGTGTTCGAGGACGGCACCCCTGTTGACGAGGCGGGGGGGAGGATGACCGTGGTTGCCGTCAACCGGCTGAAGCGGGTGTTCCGGTTGCCCGGCGTGGTGAGGGTGCATCCGCCGACGGTAGAGGAGAAGGCTTCGATTCTGTCAGCGGGCCATGCCGCCGTGCACGAGGCTATATTCCGCGAGGGAGTGACCCTCCCGCTGGTGCCGAACCATCAGATCCTGGTGTGCGAGTTTGGCGTTGCCTTTAGGCAAATCTGTCCCAACATGTGGCGGTTGATGCTGGTGATGAACTCGCTGTGGCGACTGTCCGGTTGCGAGGGACCGACTGTGGCGGAGGTGTTGCATTTCTATGAATTGGTGTACGTGAAACGCCACGGTTGCAGAAGGCAGGTAAACCTGAGTCGCCGCCAAGGAGCGCCCAAGTTGATCGAGAACTTGAGGGATTCCATGTCCTACTGGCGGGGCACCTTCTGCATCGCCACGACGGGGTGGGAGTATCAAGCGGGGTCGAACGAAGGGGAGCCGACGTTTAGAATTAAGTCGGAGTTTCAGCCCATTCGAGGTCGTTTGTCGCTTCCGCTGAACATGACTGGCGGGGGGTTACCCCG
>LYNE01000920.1:49363-66529 GCA_001662545.1 Rosa x damascena | reverse complement strand
GTAGAATTTCTTCTAAGGTGGGCCCCGCAGGGCCACTTCGAATTTCAGGGTGAAATCCGGGGCGGGTCATGTTACCTACTCAGTCCGAGATGTCTCGTGCTGGGTTCTTGGCGGCCCACACCCGTGCGGATGGCACAGTAGAGACGCCCAGTCCCACAGCCCGAGGGTCCGACCAGATAAGCCGTTCACATCCGCCGCAGGCCACCGGTGGTGATATTGGAGGTAGCGGATCCGACCTCGCCAACCCTGCCAACTCCGCCAACCCCTAAAGATAGGAGTAGGAAAACTTTTGTAGCCGTTGAGGCATGAATTTTTGATGTATCGCACTTGGGATATAAATGATAAATGAAGTTTCGGAACCTAAGCTCCTATACTTTTTTTTTTTTTTTTCTTGTGATGATGCGTGTACCGCTAGAGGTCTTGACACTCGCTTTTGGCCATGAATGAAACATTAAAGGAATTAAAATTGGTCCAAGTGCACAATGTAGCCGACGTAGTCCGCTGTCTGGTGTTGCCAGTTGCCCTCAGTGCTAGACTTGGTAACAATGGTTTGAATAATTCCTCGTTTCATTGATAGCTGTCTGAACAGCGTTTACAAAAGCGGGGTCGTACCCGTTGGGTAGCTTCCCTTAGCTAAATATTGAACAAAAATTTAGCTAAGTCAAGATGCTCTTGGGTAGCGGAATGACTATTTGTAGTAATACCGAAGGTGCTCGGTATTCTAAGGGTGGGTCGTGGTGACGCCATCCTTGTCCATTAAGTAGAAGGTGCCTGGGCTAACGACCTCTACGATTTTGTATGGACCTTCCCAAGTTGGGCGGAGTTTTGTTGGTGGAGGTATGACTTCTTTCATTACCCAGTCTCCTAGTTGGAGGTTGCGGGCCTTGACCCTGGCGTTGTAGAAACGCGATACCCGTCGCTTGTTCTGGAGATTGCGCAAATGGGCTGAGTCTCGCCTTTCCTCTAGGAGATCCCTGTCGAGGTTGACGCCGTCGCTGTTGGTCTCGGGGCAGTAGCCTTCGACCCTAGCGGTTAGTTGGGCTACCTCCGTAGGCAGGACGGCCTCAGTGCCGAACATCATACAAAAGGGGGTTTCGCCTGTGGTGGAAGTTGGGGTTGTTCTGATGGCCCATAGAACTTCTGGGAGCTTCTCCGCCCACAACCCCTTGGCCGTATCGAGCTTTTTCTGTAACAGTTTCTTGATTATCTTATTTGCCGCTTCGACCTAGCCGTTGCTTTGGGGGTGGGCGACTGATGCGAAACGCATTTTGGTGCCCAGGTTGGCGGTGAAAGAGAGGAGTTCCTTGTTATTGAACTGTGTGCCGTTGTCGGTGATGTTGCATGCGGGACACCATAGCGGCAGTAGATGTTCTTCCAGAGGAAGTGAATTACCTTAGCGGTAGTTATTGCCGTCAGGGGCTCAGCCTCTATCCATTTGCTGTTGTAGTCGATGGCGACGATGATGTATTTGAACTGACCTTTGGCGGTTGGGAATTTTCCCATCAGGTCCAGGCCCCACGTTGAGTGAATCCAGGGACCGACGATAATCGACAGAGGTTCCGCCGGGGCCTGCGGAAGATCAGCATATTGTTGGCATTTGTGACAAGATCTTGATATCCGCCGGGCGTCATCACCAAGCGTGGGCCAAAAGTAGCCTTGTCGCATTGTGCGATTAGCCAAGGATTTGGCGCCCGAATGATTTCCGCATTCCCCGCCATGTATTGCTGCCAGCACGACCTTTCCCTCCTCTGGGGTTAGACAGCGGAGGTTGGGGTGAGTGAATCCTTGGCGGTAAAGTTTGCCGCTCTGCATATTATAACGGGTTGCTCTCCGCTGGAGCTGTCGCGCCTAGATCTTGTCCTCTGGCAATGTCCCGTTGCGTTTGTACTGAATAATCTCGTCCATCCAGCTAGGATTGACCTCAATGCTAAAGATCTCCGCGAGGGTTTTTGTGATACTTGGCCTGTCCAGGGACTCCACCCTCGTGTCCGCTGGACTCTGGTGTGGCTGTGCGGTTGCCAGTCTTGCCAGTGAATCAGCCTTGGCGTTCTTTGCCCTGGGGATTTGTGTGATTGTGTGGAACTTGAATCTTTTGAGTAGCGTCTTGGCGTATCCTAAGTATGCCGCCAACTCTTGGTCCTTGGCCTGAAATCTGTCGTTGACCTGGTTAACGACCAACTGAGAGTCGCTGAAGATGTTGACACTGTCGGCCCCTGAATCAATGGCGAGGAGTAGGCCGGCAATGAGTGCCTCGTATTCTGCCATGTTGTTAGAGGCCTTGAAGTTGAATTTCAACGCATACTCGATGTTGAGTCCCCCTGGTCTCGTTAAGATGATTCCGGCGCCACTGGCCTTAGCGCTAGCGGAACCGTCCACGTGTAGGTTCCAGCCTGATTGCCGGGGAGTTTGTTCCTCAGATATCACCATCTCCATTCCTGGTTGTGTTTCGACCTTGGATTCGGGTTGTTGTTTGGTGAGCTCAGCGATAAAGTCTGCCACCGCCTAGCCCTTCATAGCGGTTCTTGGTTTGTAATCGATGTCGAACTCGCTGAGCTCGATGGCCCACTTGCTGAGGCGCCCCGAATGCTCAGGGTTCTGCAGTACTTGTCTCAGCGGTTGATTGGTTAACACATGGATTGTATGGGCCTGGAAGTACTGGCGGAGGCGTCTGGCGGCAACGATGAGTGCGAGAGCGAGTTGCTCCAAGGGTGGGTACCGTGTTTCTGCTCCATTCATGCCCCTACTGGCATAGAAGACTGGGAGCTCGTCCTGGCCCTCCAGCCGGACGATGGCGCAGCTTACCGCTGACTGAGATACCGCCAGGTAAATGTATAATGTTTCTCCTTGTACAGGAATGGAGAGGAGTAGAACTGCCGCCAGGTATTCCTTCAGGCCATGGAACGCCGCCTGGCACTCTGGGTTCCAATCGATGACCTTGTTGTGGGTTGTTTTAAGGACTTTGAAAAATGGGGCGCACCTGTCGGTCAGTCTGGAGATGAATCGAGACAGGGCGGTTAGCTTGCCCTGGAGGCACTAGACGTGCACCTTCCATTCTGGGTCCTTCAAGTCGAGGACGGCTTGCACCTTGTCAGGGTTGGCCTCGATGCCCCGCTCACTAACAATAAACCCCAGAAACTTGCTGGCGGTGACGCCAAAGAAACATTTCTCCAGGTTGAGGTGCATGTCGTAGGCCAAGAGGATGGTTATTATGATTTTCAGGTTTGCCACATGTCTGCTGGCCTTTATACTCTTAACCAACATGTTGTCTACGTAGACCTCGATTATCTTGCCCAGATGCTCCGCAAACATGGCTTTCATCAGCCGCTGATAGGTTGCCCCTGCGTTCTTCAAACCGAAAGGCATCACATTGTAACAATACAGGCCTTTGTCGGTGGTGAAGGTGGTGCATTCTTGGTCGTCAGGATGCATCCTAATCTGGTTATAGTCGGAGAAAGCGTCCATCATGCTAAGGAGTTCGTGTCCGGCGGTTGCATCGACGAGTTGATCGATGCGGGGTAGTGGGAAGCTGTCCTTCGGGCACGCTTTGTTAACATTTTTGAAGTCGACGCACATCCTCCACTTACCGCTAGCCTTTTTAACCATCACCAGGTTGGAGATCCACTGGGGATAAATGACTTGGCGGATGAACCCAATGCCCTGGAGTTTGGCAACCTCTTCTCGTATAGCACGGTATTTCTCTTCGTCGAAGGCTCTGCGCTTCTGCTTGATAGGATAGAAGGATGGCTTGATGCTCAACTTGTGCGTGATGATTTCAGGGGAGATGCCTGGCATGTCTGCATACGACCAGGCAAAGATCGCAGCGTTGTCCCGTAGGAACTGAGTGAGTTCCGCTGCCAGTTCTGGGTCTAGCTGAGCGCTAATGCGGATTGTCCGCTCAGGGTGCTCGTCAGAGATGCTGACAACCCTCAATGACGTTTCTGGGTTGACCGGCTCCTTTTTGACGTATTTCTCTTCGCCATCCCTGGGGTCCTCAAAGATGTTTGGTGGTGGTGTCTGACTGCCTACCGCTAGGATCTCATGGCGGCGGGTTGATTATGCTATGGTAGTAGAATAACACTCGCGTGCCAACTGCTGACCTCCCTTGACACAGCCTGTGTCGTTGGGTGTGGGGAATTTCATGAGCAGCATGTATCCGGCGATGATGCACTTGAGTTTGTTGAGCGCCGAACGACCAATGATGGCATTATATGAGCTGAAACAGTCGACAATTATGAACTCCGTATGTATCTCCGCCATGCATGGACTAGTACCGACGACTAGCCGCATATAGTCAGATCCCAGCGGTTGCGTAACGTCACCGGAGAAACTGAGCAGTGGTTTATGGTCTTGTAGCAATTTTTTGTTCCCCTTAAGGTTGTCGTAACAACCACTGAATATAACGTTGACAGCGGAACCGCTGTCAACCAGGATTCTTCCCACTGACATTTTGCCCAGAATAGCGTCAATCAAGAAAGGATCGTCGTGGGGCAGATGTACTCCGCTTTCCTCCTCCTCTGAGAAGGTAATAGGTTCCCAACCAGACCTTGGGAGTTTGGCGGATCTTTCGTAGCGGATGTTGCAGACTTCCTTTGGGTGATTAGCTCGCGCATAACGCTTTCTAGCCCTGTGAGACATGTTGGTGATTGGGGCACCTCCGTCGATGGTGTTGATGCGACCCATGGGCTCAATGTCGGCGATCACAGGTGGCGGTTGGCGCACCTTGAACTGCACAAGTTTTCCGTCACGATACAAGGTCTCAATGGCCGTTTTGAGAGCGTTGCAGCCGTTGGTATTATGACCACTATCCTCGTGGTACTTGCACCACCTGCCGGTGTTTCTCGGCTTTCCCGCTTTTGGGTATTTTCCCGGGGGCGGCGGTGGGATCTGATCCTTGCACTGATTATATATTTCTTCATACGAGGCCGTTAGTACTGTAAATACCGCGTACCGCTGGGAAGATTCCGTATATTTGTTGCGGGTGTCCCCATGGGATGGGCTGTTTCCCTTATAATGTTGGTCCTTCTGTCGCTTGTTTTGGTGCTGGCCCTGCTGCCACTCCCTCTTTTTGTCAGTGGGCGGAGTGCCAGAGGTTTTGTTAGCGGTCCCCTGCTGACTGGAAGAGGGCAATACCGACTTTGCCACTGCTGCTGGTGGCGGTGGGGTTTCTCCATACGTGATGAATTCTGCCTGGGCATGAATGACCGCCTCACTCATGAGGTGGTCGTACACCGCATTTGGATGATTGTAATTGAGGTGATAGAGAAATGGCCCTTTGAGGAGTCCCTGCTTAAAAGCCGCCGAAGCCATTGTTTTATCAAGATCACAGCACTAAGATGCCGCCGCTCGCCACCTTGTGACGAATGCCTTCAGTGTTTCCTCGGTGCCCTGCTTGACGTTGAACAGTTGGCTTGTATTGTGGTGCCCGGCGGACAGTAGGATGAACTGAGAGAGGAAAGCGTGTGATAACGCCTGAAATGAGTCAATGGATCCCGGCGGGCATTCGAAGAACCAACCCATTGCTTCATTGTCCAGCGTTTCGCTGAACAAGTGGCACAGGGTGGCGTGGTCGAATCCCTTGTTGTTGGTGACCTTCCTGAAGGTGTCCATGTGGACAAAGGGATCAGTCTTACCGCTGTAATGCGACATTTTGGAGTCTTTGCATATGCCGGTCTGACTGCCAGCAAAATTGCAGCGGTAAATGGTCCTGGCCTGGACGCGAAAAGTGGGTTTGAAGCTGGTGTCGGGGTGCCCGATTCCGCCAGGGTTAACCGTTGTTCCAACTGCTGCATCCTTTCCAGTATTTGAGCGGTTGCATTGCCGGCGGGGTCTAGCCGGGTACTCCGCTGAATTGATCCTCGCCTGGGAGTGGGTGGGTGTGGGAGGGTAGGTGGGCTTCCCTCCGCTCTCGCCTGAGGTCTCGAGCGGTGGGTGCGCAACGATGACTCCGCCTCCTGTTCCAACATTAGCTAGGGTGCAGGGGGTAGTCCCATTCCCGCTAGCTCTGGTGGGTGCAGCGGGACCTACATGTGTACGACCGGTACTGGTACCAATGTTCCAGTGCCTGGTTGGCTATGCCTGGTGCTCCGTGACTGCTCACTTCGTGCCGGGTTGGCGGTTGCCTCCATCGTTTTCTTTAGTTCATCGAAGCGGGACACAAGCGTGGCCACCTGTCTTTGGGCCTCGACCTTTTCCTTGCATTCCTGTTCGCGCTCTCTGTTCGCCTTGTGAAGATCCGCCAGTGCCAGTTCGTACAGAGAGGCGAGGTCTTGGCCTGGCGGGCGGCTGCTACTTGGGTTTGTCTCACCGCCGGGGTTGACTGGGGTGGTGAATAACGTGCGGTTGATGCCTACCGCTGGGTTGGTGGGTTGGGGGATGGCGGATTGATCTGCCTGCTCTTCAGCGTTCCCCCCGCTATTGTTAGTCATGATGATTGTGGCGGGATGACCTTTTGTTCAAGGGTTCCCACAGACGGCGCCAATGTTAATGCTCAAGTCCGGCGGTAGCCGATTCCTTGCTTAACGCGGGTCCAATGGGCGGACCGCTACTCCCAGGATTAGATGATTCCTGCTCGCTGCAACACGATAGACAGGGCGTCAGAGGGAGACCGCTTTGGGCGGTCTTCACTTCTCCGATGCCTAAGTCAGTCACTGTATACGGGCAGCACAATAATAAATGAGTAGTAGTTGCGTGATTAATGAGGAGAGAGGAGAGAACCTTTTATAGTTGAGGCAGAGGTTGATCTTCTCCTTGTTTCCGATGTGGGACTGATGTGCTTCGATTCCCAGTGTTTGGAGCTTCTGACGTTATCTTGACGCGGCGCGTGGCGGCGCGTCAGCGGTGATCTGGGGGCGGTCCAGGGCTTAAGCGGTAGCCTGCCTGGCCGTGCCTGCGCAAGTCACCCCTCTGGTGGGATTTGGTACCTCTGGTGGTACAATGAGCGTGGCTCATTATAGCTAATTATGCTCGTTCTAGCCCATGTAGGTACATCTGTCAATGTGCCCTAGCTCACTAACCCTAGCAGGAGCATCGATAATAGAAACAGGGATGGCAACAAGGACAAGCCTACACAGCACAATGAAAGAACACCACGAGAGAAACCCACCTACAATAGCAATAGGAAAGAGAAGCAATACGGTAAAAGCCCCGAGAAGCCTAAGCACACTTCATTAAGCAGTCGATACAACAATGCACCATACAACAGTAACCAGTACAAGGAGGCACCAAAATAAGATGCACCCAGGTACAAAATCTACACCACCCTTACCACCTCTTATGAAGACATCTAGAACAACCACAGGGATATCATCCCACACCTACCAAAACGCAGACCTGGCCAGGAAAAGCCAAAAGAAAACTGTAAGTACTGCACCTACCACGAGGAAGTGGGCCATCCTACCAACATCTATTATGCACTAAAGAATGCCATAGAACACCTCATCCAAAACGGTAAATTTCAGTAATATCGCACTCTCGCCACGGTGGCCAACATTATCGAGGTCTATGGTCAGATATTGACCATACATGACGGCGCACCCTGTGCCGAAACCCTTCACTTGTCCAAGCACCAATGTCCTCACGGACAACAAATCCTTGGACTCAGCGATGGCTGCAACATTCCCCAAGTGGAATGAGACTTAGTCACCTTTAACCGCCGGGAAGACACCATAAAAAACACCACAACGACCCCTTCTTGATCACCATGGTCATTGACCGCTATCGATGCCACAAGGTTTTGGTCAATAGCGGCGCATCGGTCAGCGTCATGTTCAGCAATTGCTACGAAGGCTTAAAAAGGACAGGAAGAAACTAACCCAAGATCACGAGCCCTTGATAAGCTTTGCAGGGGAGATTACACAACCCCTAGGGTCAGACAATTTGCGCATCACACTCGGCAGCAGCAACACTATCGCCACAATGACAACACACTTCATCGTTGTTGACTGCCCCTCCTCTTACAACGCAATCTTGGGGCAAGACGCCATATAGGGACTCCAATACTTCATGGCAGGACACATATTGATAATGAAAATACCCACTCCAGGGGTATCCTCATAATCAGAGGCGACCAAAAGGTAGCGAGACAGTGTAATTCTTCGACCGTCACGAGAGGGCGCGACAGACACGAAGTACTCTCTTCCACATACCCTACTTCTCATTCTGACAAACCAGATGACCCTAGGGAATACCTCGAGCCCCAAGCAGACAGCGACACCCACAGCAAAAAGAAGGAAGACAAGAGAAAGCTCAAACAACCAAGGCTAGATGCTCTGGAGGACCTGATATCGGTCTTCATCTCAGGCACACACCTTGAGAGCAAGGTCAAAATCGATTCCAAAACAGATCCCTAGTTTCATGCAGAGCTGACCGCATTCCTCAAGTCCAAACATGAAGTTTTTGCATGGTCCTACGCCGACATACAGGGCATATAGCCTGCATTGCTCACTCACAAACTCACAATCTCGCCAGACGCTACACCTGTCAGGCAGAAAAGAAGAGCTTTCACCGAAGAAAAGTACAAAGCCATTTAGGCAAAAGTCAAGAAGCTCCAAGATATCAGGTTCGTCAAAGAAGTCTCCTACCCAACATGACTTTCCAATGTGTTAATGGTAAAGAAATCTAATGGCAAATGGCGCATGTGCGTCGACTACACCAAGTTGAACAAGGCATGCCCCAAAGATAGCTTCCCCCTGCCACGAATCGACCAACTTGTTGATTCTACCGCTGGACACAAGCTCTTGATCTTTGTGAATGCCTTCTCAGGATAAATCAAATTGCCATGGAACCATCCGATCAAGAGCACACATCCTTACCACTGACAAGGGTCTATATTGCTATAAGGTAATGTCATTTGGATTAAATAATACAGGAGCAACATACCAAAGGTTAGTAAATGCCATGTTTGCATATCATATCGGGAAAATCATGGAAGTCTACGTCGATGATATGCTAGTAAAAAGTGTCGCCATTGAGGACCACATCAAGAATCTGGGTATCGTCTTCGACATCCTACTCCATTATGGCATGAGACTTAATCCTGACACTGTGTATTTGGCGTCCTTGGAGGCAAATTCTTAGGCTTTGTGGTTAGCGAGAGAGGATTTAAGCAAACCCTGAGCAAGTCCAGGCCATTCTCGATATGGCACCACTAAAAATGAGAAATAAAGTCCAGTCCTTGACATGTAAACTCGTAGCTCTCACCCAATTCATCTCTCGCCTATCCAATAAGTGTACACCATTTTTCAAGCTCCTCAGGGCCTACCACACTGAAAATATAAATTGGGGACTATAGCACAAAAGAGAATTCAATGTAATCTGAGACTACCACGCGTCAATACTCATCCTCTCCAAACCCATCCTAGGGGAGATCTTGTACATATGCAGTATTAGTCACAGCGGTCAGTGCAGCCCTTGTCAAGCAAGAAAACACCGACGAAGTACCAATATACTACACCAGCAAGGGTTTCAATGACATCGAGTTAAGGTAATCCTATATGGAGAGAAATCTGTCCTGGCACTCCTCATCGCTGCCAGGCAACTAAGACAATACTTACAAGCACACACCATCCATGTACTCATTAACCAGCCCTTGAAGTAAGTCCTACATAAACCAAAATACTCAGGCAGATTGGTAAAATGGTCAATTGAGTTGGGCAAGTTCGATATCTTCTACATGCCAAGAACCGCCATCAAAGGGCAGGCTATTGCAGAATTTATACCCCCAGAAGCAAGCAAGCCTCCAAGAGAGACAGGTCCAGAACCCATCCCCACCTCGATATGGACACTCCATGTCGATGGCTCCTCTAATAGCAAACTCAGCGGGGCAGGTGCGATTCTCATGGTGATACGCTAAAAACAAGCGCTCAACTTAACCCTGTAAAATGTAGTCGTCAGCAATATAGAGTAAGCAAGGATCGTTCGATGCCAGAGATTGAGGGTAGCCAATTAATCACAAAGAAAAATAAAAATAAACTAATCAAAGAACACAAATCAAACAACCAAAGAAACTAACTAAAAGAAAAGAAAACAAACGTAGAATAAGGAGAGTAGGAGAAACGGAAAAGAAAAATAAAATAAATGTTTTGGGGGTTTGTTTTTAGGTTTTACGAAAATAAGAGGAAAACAAAGAAAGCAATTTCGATTTTAAGTTTGAGAGAAATAAGATGGAGAAAACATTAGAGACTCGGAAATCCACCACCAATTACTTTCGAACAATGTTAAGTTAACCTAGTTTCAATTACTAAGGTGTGAACAGAAATCAACCGAGAAACAAGTCGGAGCAGATCATGTCCCTTATTAATGTTTCCCTAATTACTTAGTCTACATGAACGCACAATAGCTAAGCCTATCAAACATGCAATCAAGGTATAGAACGATATCCTATCAACAACACATATAGTGTCAACATATTTGAAGCATTAAGATCTCATGGAAACGATTGATTATAGAGTTGCAGTCTAGTGTGGAACGCCTACCTAGCATGCTCTTCTAGTTGTTTAAAATATCAACTTTTGTTCAAAGCCTTGCATACTTATGGATTAGAAAACAAGACGATTAGGTGAATTATTTTCTAAACCTAGCTCCAATTACATGCATAAATCCTATGTTGGCCACCATAAAACAAACACATGCAAAAGTTTTCAATCAATCAGAGATAAACAACCAATCCACACCAAAGATCAAGAAACTAAATTTAAACAAACATATGTTCTACATAATTGGGGCTTCAAACCTCGCCCCTAACAAAAAGTAACTAGCCACACATCGTCTTAAATTCAACAATTAAAAACATGAGTATTAGATTACAAGATAATAAAAACCGTAAAAAGGAGAGTATGAGAACCACGAATTCACTTTTAGGCAGCCTTAGATGCAGGCACTCCTTCAAGATAAGTCACGGCAGAAGCTTGATGGAGATGGATGGTGATGTGCACGGTTTTCCTTCTTGAAGACTTGGGAATTTTTGAGACTTTGTGTGCTAGGGTTTGGGAGCAGAAGATGGCGCTGTAGGGTGGTGATTTTCAATGTGTTCAGAGCCTCTATATATATAGAACACACAGCCCAAGTTTCCTTTTCCAATTCTGCTTTGAAAGCCTCTCCTAGTTGCTTGAGGATTACTCTACTTGGTGCATAATTAAATGATTTTCAAGCCTTAATAATCTTCCCAAAATCTTGAGGAATCATTCTAGGACTCTCCTTCATATTTGCAGCAGCAATAACCTTCCAAAAATGCCCTGGAAATCCGTCAAAAGAAGAATTCTCGGCCAAAATGCCCTGTTTTGACTAGGATTTAATTTCTGTCTCTGAAGCTTCCTTCTTGGACAAGGAACGACTTCGTCTTGACAAGTTTCTGGATGGTTCTTGACTCCCACGTGCTTATGACATCATATCCTCTAGATTGATCAACAACCTTCTGGAAGAACTCCAAGAAAATCTCCGGAAAAGATCTCCCAAAAGGCTTCGTGAAAAGCTGACAGTTTCTGCCTTATCGGGAAGCCTAGTTTGTGCTTGGTTTCCTACTACCTCGTTGACACTTCTGACCAGTTCTTTGGCTTTAGTTGAAGTATAACATCATGTCTTCAAGGATCGCTAGCCCTTTCTGCAAAGGTGCATCTGGAAGAGTTCAGGAATTGCTCCTCAAAACCGTTCCCAGAAAGCTGATTCTGAAACTGCAGTTTCTGCTTTGCAGCAACTGTTTTGCACAATGAATTCCGTGGACTTCCCTTGTAATTTCTGGCCAAAAAGTTGATCAAACTTGGTCCTCTGCATCAGTACTTCACGATCTATGGCTCCATTGCTCCCTTTCAGCTCCTATTTCTCTTGAATCACTCCACGAACTATCTAAAAAGAAAACGAAGTTAAAACTGACTTTTTAAAGGAAATAGCAAAGAAAAGTATAAAGGTTTCACATTATATTTATCGCATTTTATGCTCCTATCACATGGACCCTGAGGGGTACACATACGAATACACCCTAAGATTCAAATTTAAAGCCTCTAACAATGCAGCCGAGTACGAAGCATTGATAGCTAAAGTTCAGCTAGCAAAAGAACTAGGAGTCAAAAATTTACAAATCTTCAACAACTCTCAACTGGTCGTTAATCAGATCGATGGCAATTTCTAGGCCAAATGACCTCATCTATCCCATTACCAATCTCTCGCCACAACTCTACTAAAACAATGCCTCGCTTCCCACATGATTGCCCTGATACCAAGGGCACTATTTACTAAGGCAGATGTTATTGCCAAGGTGGCGACCTCGCCACTCGACACAGACATCGGAAGCCTAAATGTCGAGGTCCTAGACAAGCCAAGTATCGACAGACCGTTCTCGGAAATATTCACCACTAAGGACCAAAGGTCACCTTCCTAGATGGATCCGTTCATTGACTATCTTTCGAAAGGCATAGAGCCAGCACACAAGATAATCGTTACCTGATTACGAAGAGGGGCAACATTGTACACCATCCGAGAATGCAAGTTATAGAGGAAGGGCATATCATTTCCTCTCCTAAAGTGCATCTCCCTCAAGGAGGGACAGCGAGTACTGGTATCATTACATGGCAGAATATGTGGCAATTACTCAGGAGCCAGGAACCTAGCATTCAAGGCACTTCGCACAGGATATTACTGGCCCACAACCAAGCACAAGGCAAAAACGATCACTCGTGCCTGCCTCAAGTGTCACTAATCACACCATCAGTGCCACTTTCAATCATCATCACTCCCTGGGCGTACTGTCAATGGGAAATGGACTTCATTGACAAATTCCCCACTAACCCAGGACAGTTGAAATTTGCTATCGTTGTTGTGGACTACAATACCAAGTGGGTGAAAGCATAGGACCTTGCTACCACAACAGTTGTCAAGGTCATCAATTTCCTATCGAAGATTATCTTTTGCCGGTTCAGAATCCCTGAAACAATCATCATCGATAATGGTACACAATTTGACAACGACACACTCAGGGAGTTCGTGGGCCAGTATGGCACCAAGATCCGATACGCTTCACCCGCTCACCCTCAAACAAATGGCCAAGTGGAAGCAGTAAACAAAATCATCAAACAGAACCTGACGAAACGACTCGACCACGCCAAAGGCTTATAGGCAGCAAAATTACCCGAGGTCCTTTAGGCCATCAGGACAACTCCAACTGAGGCGAACGATGAGTCCCCTTTCTGCTTGTTGCTTGGCACTGAAGTGGTCATTCCTATAGAGCAAAAGGTCCAGAGCGATAGGGTGGCATGTTTTGACGCATTAACCAACTCGAAAGGCTTGAATCTCAATCTCAATCTTCTGGAAGAGCGCCGAGAGCGAGCACACCTGAACAATATAAACAACAAGCATCATATCGCTCTCTACTACAACGCCAGGATCATGCCTCATCCTCTCACTGTAGGAGATTGGGTAATAAAGGCCTCATGCCAACTCCAACAGAGCTCAGAGCCACATGAGAATGACCTTACGAGATTGTTGAAGCCACGGGGCTAGCCACCTTTTACCTGCGAGTAGGCGATGGCAATATACTGCCACACCCGTGGAACGCCTAGCACCTTTGTTATTACCCCAAGTAGGGAGGAATAGCCAAACCCAAGCTCTTAGAGCGCTCTTTCGCCACACAAGCTCTATTTTAGCATCATCCACTTCACCTACCAACTCACCACAAGGATCGTAAACCATCTATTCATGTATTTTGTACTTGCCTTTAGAGCAGCACATAATGAAACTCTTTTATTAGCACTACATATTGTCATCTCTAAAAGCATATTATCACCAACATGATACACTCGCCAATCTGTTATCTATATCGCCATAGTGATTCCCCGTAAACCTTATATCGCCTATCACAATCAAGCCATGACAAGGCCCAAAAAGCTCCCAAAAAAAAAAACGCTAAAGGCATAGGCACGCTGTATAGCAATTCCAAAATACTGCCCACGTGTCGCTAACGATACACCCAATACATATCGTCCACGGCCAGTTTTGCTAATATAGCCAAAGTGTTATCCCTCTCAAACCCTTATGCTGCCTATCGCGATCAACAGGCCATCGGCCTTAACCAATAATGTTGCCCACAACCGGTTACCAACACAACCAGGGGCTATCACTCGGTAATCACCAATTCAATGATCAAAGTCCTAAGTCTAAAATGTGTATCGCCAGCATTTCAGGTCACCAATGTCGATATCAAAACATAGCCAAATTAAAGCGCATATCGCCACATTTCGATAATCGCCAACAGTATCTACATTTCAACAATAACCAAGGTCAAACAAACATAAAGGTATCGAATGAAAATCAACGCATTCATTTATTGCAAGACTTTGCGGCCAATAGCAATACATCAAAGTCTATTCGTTATAGACAATACGATACATCAATATTTACTCTGGTCAAGGCAAGATCACCCCTTCGATAAGCCTGGTGCTTTGGAATTTGATGAGCTCCGGAAGAAGATCATTGTCGCTTACGCCGAGGGTGCTAGCTTGACGGGCTGATTAGATACCAGTGAGAAAGACTGGGGGATAGAGCCACTCTTTGCCCCATCACTACCCGATCTCCATCATTGTACCTGTGCCGCACCACCAACAATCAGTGCCCTTGGGTTTCTCACTTGGACGGAGTTCAGTTCCCCAGGAGCATCGATTTCTCAACCCCTCAAGTGATGGAGGGGCTGAGCCTGCCTGAGATTAGGCTATAAAGCCTATAACCCAGGTATGAGATTAAGCTATAAAGCCCAAAAACGCAAATGCTACAAATAATTTCTAAAAGAAATGATTTCAGCAGAAAAAGTAAAATCCAAACCTAGGAAGAAGACATGTTTCTTACTGTTAGTCTAGACTCCAAAGCACCGCACCTATTTATAGGGAAAAATTGGCCACCAAACCGCCTCAAGACTCCCAATGGTCAAGTCGTCTTAATGACCTGCAATAATGATGACATTGAAAACACAAAAAACAGTTAATGCATTCAACACATAGGGGACTATCGACCATTGAGGTAATCATTCCCAACAAAAAGACTTTCCATACATTTCAAAGAAAACAAAGGCCTACAATCTGGTCAAAATGACCAATGTCCCAACAAATTTCAAAATATATACACGTCAACAAACCTATCGCCGACCAAAATGAAATAGCTACCAAGATAAAGGAAAACTAAGTCTTGCCCTCGGCACTACACGCTCACTGCCTCACTCGCCCTTCAGCATTATTGCCCCCTGTGTCGCCTCGGTATCCGTGACTAGGACTTCGCCAACATCACCCACGCGAGCTTCAACACCGACTCCAACTCCTTGACTCTCACTCTAATCCACGCTCTGCTCTTGAGCACTTGACGGTTCCAAAATCATGATACCCCTGCCATGACCACCACTTCCAGCACCAGCCTAAGACTTTGCAAGCACCCGAGTTGCCCCTCTAATTCATGCATGTGATCTGGATAAGAGCCAAACTCTGCAACGCCACATCACGGAGCTCCAACTCAGCGTCCCGGTCTCGAACTTGCCTCTCCAACCCTTGTAAATGCCCTTTGACAGAGCGGAATTGCTCTCTAACCTCCTCTAAGGCCTTTAACCCCACCTCGGCTAGCTGCAACTTCCCAATAAGATCTAAGTTAGCATCCTTTAGGGGACTAAGAGCCTCCTCGGCCTTTCGCTGCCGAGTTTCCTCTATCGTCAGGGATCACTCTAATTCCATCCTCCTCACAATACCCTCGTCGATTGCCCGCCTCATCTCCTCGCGATTAGCCTTATCGCGATCCAGCAAATCTTGGAGCTCTTGAGCCCTCCGTCTTTCTGCTTCCAATTCAGCCCTGAGCCAAGCAATCTCCTAGTTAAAATGTTCCAGCAACTCGGATGATGCTTGATAATTGATATTCACAACCTGCATGCAACGCCACATAAGAAACACAACAACGATACCATCACTAACAAAATGAAAGAATAATTACCCTCATCAATCTCTCCTGGGCATCCCGATACCCCACTCGAGGATCATCAGTATTAACCCAGCCCCGATCACGATGACATTTGCGCAGATCCGCCACCATGTGCAAGATAGCGCCATCAGTAATTTCAATCTCGCCAAGAGTGCGAGCAAGACCCCCAGCCACCTCATAACAAGAATGCCAAGACCCCTCGCTCGTGGACCGCGAACGTGTTATCTCATCAACTCAAGACTTCTTTTCTCCACGAGGATCTATGCTCACTCCCACCAGGGGACTCCCGAGACAAAGTTAAGAGGCACTCCTTTTCCTCTGACTGCTAACACCATCAGTACACGCACAAGTACCAGTATCTCGAGATCCATCCCCCTCACCAAGCTGCGCATAAACTACCACCTCGTCCACTTGAACACCCTCACCATCCCCACGCTCGCCAGCACCCCACTGAGGATCGCCACCTTCAGTCACCACAACCTCCACACCAATACCCTGGCTAGTCACCTTAGCTTCTCCACTGTCGACGGTGATCACCTCCTGCCATATGGGACCCTCGATATAGGTACCCAAAATGCCCTCCAGCTATTCTAAAATGGCATCCTTCACCAAGCGAACCCTCACGCTAGCATAGCTTTGCCGCCTCTCTACTTCCTCAAACAACTCCTCCACGGAGATCTCTACCTCAATGGGAGGTGGAGCCTACTGCCTCACCCTAACACCACCACGGGAGCCCTACTCAATATCGCGAGCCTTTTCCTCCACTTGGGCTCGGGGGGACAGCCTCCCTTTGCCCATTTCAACTTGGGAAGATGGCCTCCCCTCACCCACCTGAACTCAGGGGGACCGCCTCCCCTCCATTCGAACCTAGGAGAGCTGAAGCTCCACCTGATCTCGAGGACACTGTTTAGTCTCACCTACCTGATCTTGATGACCTTGCCCCCTGCCTCGTCTGCTCCCCTTGAAATGAGCCACCCTCAACACTTGCCGGCGCCTTGGTGTCAACCGCTCGACTGTTGAGAAATTCTAAAACTCTATCGGGAAACCTGTCATATACATCGCGAGGTAATTGCATGTTCACCCAATGAGCAATATCGTAAACCTCCTTTATCTGCAAGTTAACATTGGCCTTCCTGACTGCCTAGGAATCGCGGACCAACTCCTCGATGAGGGCATCAGTGTCAACATAGGCGTAGGGGGCATCGTTCTTGCTTGCAGTCTCACTCGGCA
>LYNE01000920.1:14507-29166 GCA_001662545.1 Rosa x damascena | reverse complement strand
TCTTCTTCCTCTTTTAGGCATTCTTCATCCTCTTCCTCTTCAGTCTTTTTTGAAGCATGGCGCCCCCTGAGAATGGATAAATGGGAAAAAGCAAAGTAAGTGCATTTCAATCTAACGCACTCATGCAGTTAAATGCAACCAATTAACGAATTTTGTCCTATTCATAATAGCCATTATAACGCGAAATTTTGGTTTTTATTTGTTTCACTTTCTCAAGTGTAATAAAGTGAAAGCATAATAATCGACGACCCAACTCACTACCGATTTGGTATAGGCATGACTTCAAGGGATCAAACATACCTTCCCTTCACCTTCTTCAGGGATGCAGACGGGTCACCTTTGGCAAAATGGGCAAACAACTCCGTTTGCTGCAGAAGATATTGCAACCGACCCTTCCCTCGATTGTTCTGCCATCAAACCAAAAACCAATTAGCTCCACCACCATATATTATAGACTACAAATAGTGAGTAACAATTAAAATAGCCACCATATTAAACCATTAAATATACTAACCATGTCAGCATCCACAGCTGCATTTTGTGCATCCAATATTTCCTGAATCTTTTGTTTCTTCATTTGTTCCATGCGTTTAAGCCTGGCCTTCTCGCGTTTGCTCACTTCAGCATTGCTTTCATTACGTCCATCCTGCAAGTCAACCGGCAAAACAGAGCATAAGGGATGGCAAAGTGAACCCAAAAATGCTTTGACGATTACAACAGGAAACCTCAAACAATTAAACAGTGCAAACAAATTTAACAATACCAAATGTTAAATGAATTCCTTATAAAACTGTTAAAACCAACCCAAAATACCACCCTGGCCTTTTCTATGGGAAACAGAAATCATTGAGAAAAATAATGCAGGAAGAAAGCTGCAGCCTAAAAAATACGAGCAAAAAACAAGAAACAAAGGCAACAATAACCACACTAGAAACTCTTAAGAGACTAGACAATAAAAACGATAGCAAAAGTCCTAAAGAACCGAACCTTCTTTCACAGATTAAATGTCTAGAATTTACAAGAAACAAAAAAATCCCTAAAGACTCCTAAACACTATCTAATTGAGATACTAAAGACATGCGCATGCCCCAACCACATAAACTTGGCCTTTTTCACAAACCAAACATGGTGACTGCACAAATCAACAAGTTTTTCTTCTCCTCTGCTCAGTTCTAGCTTCCGAAAACGGAACATGCAGAAAAAATCAGTCAAAAAAAACCCCAAGTCCTAGCATTTTCCAATCTCCCTCGCTATTACAACAGGCAAACCTCACCAATCCCTAAACCACGACTCCCGAACGCAACAAACTCCACAAAATACAAAAGGAAACAACTCTAGGGCACACAAATGCCGACACCTAAGCTCAGATCCAACCAAAAACAAACCGGATTCTCTCAAAATCGAAAATATACCTCTTCTTCAAAGTCATCGTCGTTCTCGACCGGCGCGGCCTCGTCATCGGAGCCTCGGGAGTTGTCCTCGGCGGCGTCCTCGTCGTCGGAGTCGGCGGGGCGAGCGACGGCCTCGAGCTCCTCCTCGTCCTCTTCCTCGTTGATCGGCTCCTCCTCCTCTGAATTGGATAGGGCTTCGTCGGAAGAGACCTGGGGCTTCGGGGCTCGCGCCATGGATCCCGAGATCGAGGGTTTGGTTTAGGGAAAGAAGCGACTGAGATAGATAGTCGACCCAAATTAAAACTAGGGGAAAATTGTGGGAGACTGCTTTGGCTTTGGGGTATTTATAATTATATTGAAAGCCGTTGGATTAGAAAAAGGTGAGATGTGCGGCTTAGAAACGTCAGGTGGAAATATGAGAATTTCCCGCCAATAATAGTGAAATGTGAATTCCCGCCCATTGGCTGGTTACACTTAACACTTCAGATTGAGAGAGATTGATTTCTATTGAAATGTAAAAGAGACCTTTGCTTTGTTTGTGGCTTGTTTTTTTGTTCGGAACATGAATGAAAACAAGTTAAAAGTTATTCACCTGTAATTGAAATAACTTGAAATAACGGAAATTGAAATGTATGTTCGTTAATGATTGCAGATGTGACAATTATTTATTTGGTGAGATTGTAACGCCTTGATTTGCATGTTGCCAAATCAATCGTGTTACAATGCCACAGACTTTTAGAATTACAAGATAGGTGAGGCCAAAATAATAACCTAGAGATACAAAAAGGAATATAAACTAAACAGTTAAATAAGTCAGGAGCACTTTCTATAATTGTAAAACCAGAGTTCAGCCGAAAACATCTTGGACATGTCTCGTTGGCCTGATGCGCTAGCGTGCTTCCAAAAGGTGGAGAATCGTCTTGAGAATCAAGATTAGCTATGGCCTTTGTTGAACAGAGAGCGATTTCTGGGTTGTTGAATCCAGTTTTGAGTAAGTCATTCATCCTGGATTTGCTCTATCAAAAGAATAGTTGGAGATGCCAGATCTTTTAATGACATTGCAAGCTTTCTGATCCCAAAACGGATATTGTGAAAGCTTTCCGAGTACAAGGACGTGACAGAAAAAAAAAGCTCCATCCAGGTGGAGAAATAGCCCAATTCGTAGAATATGGCTAGTCCACTTTGACTCATAAAGATGTAAATGGATCAGCTTCCACTGATCTAGACCCAACTCATAGAGCATGCTCAGACACCTACACCGGGCCATTTCCAGCCGAAAAGGAATCCTCCTTTCAATCTCAAGCCTGCAGGCGACTGTAGCATCCACCATGATTGCTATCCTGAGCATCCCAAACCTATGTGGCACCGAAAAACTTTTCTCCGTTTTATAGGCTTTATCATATTGAGTCGTAAGAGTT
Organism: Rosa x damascena; assembly: GCA_001662545.1. Classification (NCBI taxonomy): domain Eukaryota; kingdom Viridiplantae; phylum Streptophyta; class Magnoliopsida; order Rosales; family Rosaceae; genus Rosa; species Rosa x damascena. The sequence goes on along the minus strand of LYNE01000920.1, from coordinate 26,357 downwards.
TAGGGGATACTTTCAAAATGACTCTCGAGGTTCAGGGCTTACTTCATACTCGCTTATATAAGGACGCTTACTAAAGGGAATTCAAAAAAATTGGGACTTAATATCTTTCTATTCCCCTGGCACTGTCAATGGCTATGGCTCACCTCTACTAGAGAACTATAAATTTTGGCCTGCAAGAGAAAGAAGCTTGTCCGGACCTCTTTCTTCATTTGGCCCACTAAAAAAGGAAACCACAGACACTGACATTGCTACAAGCGACCAATAGATAGAGACAAATGGGAATAACCGAACCACTACAAAATGCCAGTACCATGCAAGTGCTTCAACGTGATGCTCCTTAGTCAGATGACTAAGATATTAGCGAATACCACATATGATCAAGAAAAGAGTACCTAGGTTGCCACTCTATTAAATTACAAACCAGACAAATCATTTATCATATCTACTATTGACAGATGTTTAAGTGATTTGTAAAGGAGCTTGTTGAGACTTGAAGTGATGCATAAACGACCGTTATAATGTTGATCTCATGACTTGCTTGCCCTCATAAAGTGCCTTTTTCTACCGCTGTGCCTTATCTACTCCTACCTCAGAGACATAAGGTTTGTAGTTTTATTTGCCTATAGGCTTTACTACATGGTGGGCTGAGATTCCACAGTCAGTTTTTTTACTTTCCCTAAACAGCCATTAATCCCAATGTAGTGAAAAATTTGTTGTCGTTGAGCAGCTTCAGATTAATGACAACAAGCAGTGTAATTTTGGGAGATTTTGTTTGCTCCGCAAGGTAGCGCCAGTTTTTCATTAAAAAAGCATGATTCAACTACAGAAAAGAAAATTAATTCTCCGAGCTAGTAAGAATTGTTGAGTCCTAGCGCAACTAGAAAGCGAAGAAACCAAGCCAATAGCAACATAAACGACATAAATAGAAGTAGTTCTCCTATTTCTCGTCTTGTGGCGGCCGACGGCAACACTTGCTCCGTCGCATTGCCACTAGGCTTTACTGTCGGATGGGTTGTTCTTTTGCCTTGGCCTCCGGGGTCAATGCATGGAGGCGATTGTAATTGGTCATTTATCTCTGGTTCGATGCTTCTCGACTGCAAGGCGGACTTGGACATCGGTGCAAGGAGCGGTGACTGGAGGTATGGGCTGGGTCAGCATCAAGGGAGGCGCTGGCCGTCGAGTGCGCAGATTTCCACTCTGTCTAGATTTAGGAACTGTTTGCACTAGGTTTTAGTGATGCCTTCGGAACGATAGTGTCAAGATGACGTGGTCGCATTTCTATGGAGCGTTGCGTAGCGGACATTGAGTAGCAGCGGCTATGCTCAGACGCCCTTAAGCAGGTTAGTGGTGGCTAAGATCAGTTTGGGCTAATCCCTTTGCCTTTGGACTCTACCCCTCGGGTGACTGTAGGCTATTTTTTTTTAGATAGTCTTTAATTAGCTAGATCTTTTTATGGGCCTTTTAGGTGTGCACTTTGCTAGGGCTACTTTCGGGTTAATGTATTTGTCTTGGGTTTGGGCTCTTGCCACTAACTCATATTGTAGATGATTATGGGGAAGTCCCCTCTACGTGCGGTGGTCCTGAAAGTTTTAAGAATAAATTAGGTTGCGAATTTGGCATGGTCCGGTTCCCCTCTTAATAGTGTCAGGTTCTCCTGGTACTTGGTTTTCGATTGCTATCAAAGGCATTTTTATGTAGGGTTCTAGGTTCTAAGGCTCTCAGCAATAACTCATTTCTAATGGGTGTTGAGTCACAAATTACTTATACATTTTTACCCCAAAATTATATAAATTGATTTGTCTTCCATGCCATTTTACCCTCTTTAATCAATTTCCTTTTCTTTTTGAGAAGAAAATGATCATTTGATGCATGAAATGTGAAGAATTGAAGTAAGGAGAAGAAGCCTTGTGGTTGGGGGCAAATCCCCAACCAAGAGGTTGGAGGTTTATGGCTTTCCGAGTTTATTTTTGTTAGCAATTTGTGGGTGGCTAGGTCGACTCCTCTAATTAGAATACACCATGTCATCGAAGTGGGTCCTCTTTGGCCACCTCAACATGCAAAGCTTACTAGGCTACTCCATATCATTGATAAGTCATAAAATAATGGGTCCTATTTGTGTTACGTTAGCACATAACAGTCAAAATTGACGGAGTGGTTAACGTTTGAACTAGACTGATCAAACTGATAAGTATATATGGGAGTGTTCTTGATTAAATTGGAAAATCATGGACTAACATAATTTTCGGTCATAAGTTCCGGTACATAAACTAAATTTAGTCCACATATATAAATACACACACATATACGGTTGCTATTTTCTTTATTTATTACAACCTTTGATTTTGTGTCATTCTTTCTGTTTGTAGGAACGGTACGAGATTGGCACCATTAACAAAAGAAAAAATTTCAGTTGGTTGGCGCATGGGAAAATCTGTAAAAATGAATACCAATTATCTTAGTGAGTTAATTTTGAAAGAGTGAAAAAAAAAAAGCATGCAAAATATGTAATTTAAAACTTTTTTTTCTTTCTTTCTTTAAGTGTAGTAATTGACTTGAATGTCACTATTTGTAGTTCTTTAAGTTGGCGTTACAAAATGCACGTAGAGAGTTGATGACACACACTATTTGTCACGTTAAACAAACTTGGAGAAAGATTTTGTGCATAAGGTATTCATTATGATCTACAATATTTATGTTCATTTTATTGCATGCATTTTCAATAATCACAACAATTTACTTTATTATTATTATTATTTTTATTTTTTTAACAATTTGAAATATGAGTTTGGAGGCGAAAACATCGTTAACATAACAGCTTTTTAGTTAAGGTATTGTAAATTTCATTTATAATAATCATTATGTATATATGTTATCTTTCCGTTATGTCACCGCTATATCAAAGCAAATGGAGTAACCAATAGAGCACTCTTTACTAGTTAGTGTTTGTTAGAATACATGTACTTTAGAGATTCCTGATATCATTTCGGGAAATACTCTAGATGCTTATTGTAATCAAGGGTTTAGGCTCTATTCCCCCCCCCTGTATTCAACAGTTTCAAATTGAGGCTTGAGGGCAGCCTCACCAGCCATTTATTCAAAAAAAAAAATAATCATCATGTATACCTGGTATCAAATTAATTATGTGATTTTGCCAATTTTGGTAATGGTTCTACATCAACCATATTAATAGCATAATATTGAGGTGATTATAGAATGAGTTAATTTGTGTGGTTTTTTTTTTTTTTTTTATCAGAGAAAATATTCATTTAACTTTTGGCAATAACTTACAAACAAGGAGTTTCTAGTGGCCTCATTAAACCCAAGCTAAACAAGTCCCTGAGAAGAGTACCACACTCTAAACTTAAGACTATCTATCGTTTGCAATTGATGACTTGAGCCAATCTGATGTCATTTGCCACCAATAATTAGCAAATGGTAACTTTAAAGATGCCTTCGCCACACAATGGGAGGGCTTTGAGGAACATAAGTCCAACTACAAGAGGTAACTGACTAACAAGATGTCCTGCTTCATCAAGCAAAGCCCCATCATGACTGAAATCTTCTCCTTGTTCTGAGAGTGCCGTAATGACGTTTTTTGCATCACCTTCCACCACCAAATGAGTAGGCCCTGCTTGGACACAGAACTAAAGCCATTATCTCACAAGCATGAGGTGTTGGTGTACCAATTTCAGGAACTGCTAACACACCAACACACTCCCCAATCTCATTCCTATACTCCGCCCCCGTCCTGAAGCAACCATTCAAATCGTCAATTGCCGCGTCGAAATTCAACTTCCAATACCCAGCAGGTGGAGCAACCCAGCGTTGATTGTAACCTATATATTCCAACCCAACTCCAGCTTCCAATTCGTTCCCACTTGTCCTTGTTCCTGCCTTATAAAACTCCAACCAAGAAGCAGCTTTATCCAATAATTCAACAGCTTGCATCCCCCTCTGACCATGTAGCTTTTTGTTTCTATTATGCCACAAATTCCACGCCACCACTCTAAACCATTCCAATTCTTCTTCTTTGACCACAAAAGCAACATGACAAAACAAATCTAAAAAACTCCTTTAATTTCCTTCCATACCTTGCAAACATCTGTTAGAAAAGTAAGCTTCCATACCTCTCTGTAGACCTGTAATTGGACCGGATTTGGATCGGATCAACCTAAATCCAAATCCGTTTACTTAAAAAAAAATTTGATCCAAACCCGCTCCGTTAACCCGGCGGATCGTTGATAGCTCGATCCAAATCCGTATCCGCCGGGTTAACGGATACCCGATCCGCCAATCCGACCCGTTATAATTTCAAATATTTTAAAATTTTAAATAGTAATATTAAATTTATATCATGATACCTCATAAGATATTAATAAAATATTAAAACAACATGAAAAGTATCACCAAAAGTAGAACTACATTATCAAAATTCTTAATGCTTCTTGAAATCTTGGGTGATAGAATGTCACTTAGATTTCTGCAAAAAAATTTGTATTAGAAATTCTTCATATATTATATTTTATATTTTTAAAAAATAATAATATATTAATAAAAAATAATATTTTATTATTACAAAAACGGGCCGGATCATTAACGGATCGGATCGACCTAGATCCATATTTGATCCGTTAAATAAACGGATTAACGGATTCGGATCATTAACGGATCAACAGATCAAAATTTTCGATCCAAACCCGTCCAATAGTCACGGATCTGGAGCGGGTCCTGATCAAAATCCGGTCCATTTACAGGTCTACCTCTCTGGCCTCATTGCATTCCCATAAACAATGGATAATTGACTCCTCCCTATGTCCACAATTCAGACACCTAGCTTCATGAATAATCTTACGATTAGCTAGAGCCAAAGCACAATGTAGAAACCCATTACACGCTCTCCAAAGAAAGAGTTTTACTTTATTTGGTAGCTTCAACTTCCATAATTGGAGTGAGGGTGTTGCAGATTATTCTGATAATTGGAGTAAGGGTGTTGCAGTAAGCAAATTGTCTAACTTGATGGCAGGTACTTCACTTAATAGACACCTTTAAAGTGAAAACCAAAGATGCTACCTTATATATTATTCTTTTTTTTCTTTCTGTTCTTAATTGGTAGTTTGGGCAATGAGTGTTGACTAATGGATGACTAAGGTGGAGATAATTGGAGCACATGAGCTTTATTGTACATAATGTATATACACGTGCATATAAATCTCTTTCAAAACATTAAGTTTTTGTTTTCTGTTATTTAAGAAATTGCACAATAAGTAGACTTAAAGACGTGATGGTATAGTTTTCCACTGAATTATAGCTATTAAAATTTGATATATTTGTATATATCAACGTACTTATTATTATTATTATTATTATTATTATTATTATGTTTTACTAATGCACTGGTTGTTTAATGGGTGGTGCTAGCATACCACGTCCTAAACTTGCCCTAGGATTGGCAAGGGAAGATATGTATTCGTGCCATTCTGGCTTGAGATAAATGAATGATTTTGGTTCAAAAAAAGGTATATACACCCAATTCATAATGTTTGTACGTGGCAAGAGTTATGTTATGTACAACAAGAAAATTATAATGCACGCATGATCGACATATCAAGAAAGGAAGAACAATTTACACATATAAAATGCATTTTACAAAAAAAGTAAAATTCACACGCGCATACGCACTTGCAGGAAATTAGCTAATATTATTTTACATAAACATAATACAAGAGTAGATAGAGATTGACAAAAAAAATGAAACAAACTAACTGTTTTACTTTAAAGACGAATAATCTTTGGATATAAATACGTTATTAACACTAAAGGAAATTCAAAGTAACAGTCGAAATCCTAAAATCCTTTTTTAGGTCATCCCGACATAAATACATGTATCTGGATATGCATGGGTGGGGTGGACTTAGTAACCACAAGAGCCGACGCAAAGCTCGATAGGGATTCCTAGATGGACACTACTAGCATACGCCTCATAGGACACTGTCATTTTCTGTATCTTTTGCTCTTAAGGATACGAATAACCGTATTTAAAAGTCATTAGATACAATGCAGCCACATAATGAAAAATAGTATTCTCTACAGCAGGCTCCACTAATCAAAAGCCACGCTTTTAACTTTTTTTTTTTTTTTGATCGGGTTAGTTATTAGTAATTCACACACCCATGCAGTGGTATCTCAACGCCAGGACACCTGCACCGACATTGCGGCGAAAGCCTGGCAAAGCCAGACTAATCCATTGCACCGCAGACGCACGAACCCAAAGGGTCCCTCAAATCTGCTGGCCACGGGATGGAGCTGGGATTCGAACGCTAGACCTGGGGGTTCCAGACTAGGTCATTCGACCAACACACCACACCACGTGGTTCGCTTTTAACTTTGGTGTGTCAGTTTTTTATTTTTATTTTAAATATTGTATTAATTTTGTTCTCTCTCCTCATTTTCTTTTAATTTCAATTTCTTCATGGGGTCCACCTTAATTATCATTTTTTATCTTTTTTCTTTTCTTTTCATTATATCTGCTTCATTTTACAATATTAATTGTATTTCTTTTTGGTCTAAATAATTTTAATTTTAATTTTTGTTCGATCAAACCGCCGACATCGGAAGCTCCGCCGTCTCTCTCTCTTCCTCCTTCTCTTTCTTAACTTCCTCCGCCACACAAATCTCCTCCGCTGAACGTACCCATATCTCTCTCCCAGATTGAGCCTCTAAATTCTCTATGTCCACTGTTAAAAAAAAAAAAAATTACCTGTGATCCTCTCTCTCTCTAGCTCTTCCTCTTTCATGTCAAAATATGAAAACTTTGAAGTTTTTAACTGCTCTGGACTTTTGAAGCTTCTCAAACTGCCGCAGTCGCCCACCAAGATTGATCCACCCTACAATCACGTCACACCTTATCAAAATCATTGTAATCTCTTAGGGAAACTTCATTAGGGGACAGGGGCTTACACATTACATACCTCATGGATTGATCGACTATTTGATGTTCGCTGGGCAGATCTTTACTAAGAATGAAACCAGATGCAGCAAAGAAAATGTTATTGAGGCCTAGAACAACTGAACAACCTAATTGGAATTTGCCTTGAAGAATTAAATCCATCATTTAAATTATTACGGATAAGTGGATAACCATCAGCTTTTAATTAAGATTTTCGTATAATAGTAATTATATACAAAAGTTACTTCTAGAAATACGATTAATTTGAATGTTAAATTAAATTTTATTATTTTATGCTATTATGAAATGATATATTAATTATTTAATATTCAAAGATATTATATTTCCATACCGATTAAAGTATCAAATAGCAAAAGTCACAGTTTTCGGTGTACAATTTAGACACGTAAAACAGTGTTCAAAATCAAAAGACAGGGATAATATATTAATTTAATTTTTTATTTTCTAATAAATATGAACTTATAAAGTCTCATAATATTATTTTTCAATTTTTCTCTCTCTGTTGATACGGCTGCAAGAAAAAGATGATTAATTTGTAATTTTAAATAAATTAATAAATAGTTAAATAATATTACTTCACACCCTTAACTGTATCTATATAATATATTTATCTGAATATTTAATATAATACATCAATTTAGTATTTTACTTAGCAATGAATACGGATTTTTGTCTTTAATAGATATATTAGATTATTTTGTTGATTATATTTTTTATTTTGTCACAGTTATTAGTATCTATTAAACAAATAACACTAAAAATATAAAAGGGTGTCATTTGCTCTACTCAAATGATACGGTTAGAAAAGTGTATCTAAAAGGGGTGGCTACCAGAGATTTTTCTAGTATTGGGATAGGTTGACAACGACAACTGGGACGACACTTCTCGGATATGCGTGAGCATAGTCAGCATACATCACCCTGACAAATTTCCCTGGCCAAATCAGTAATTAATTATGCCAATTGATTTCATCAGAGGATCATAACTAGTCCTACTACTCATGGTTGGAGGATGGCCGGCGAAGACCGATGGAGCAAAGCTTAAGCTTGAGAAAGCTATAAGAGCAAGTTCACCGGGCTATGTTTTGCCCGGGCACCACGTCATTTGGCAGCTTGGGACACCAGATTTTCACTATTCCTCCTTCCACTGGATTTGGGGCAAGAGCACAGTGGGCGGCCCAGGACAGCAGCTCGGGCAGGAGGGTGACTGAGCCCGTGACCCAGGTTGCCACGCTGGCCCAAAAAGCAGATGAGAGGGGAGACGCGCCAGGACCCAAAAGTGCATGGCAGTCGCTTGTCCTCTAGCGGAAACAAGGTTGCAGCGCGTGGGAGTGGGGATTTGGTCAGGTTGTGGCATGTGGGTGGGTGACGTGGCCTGTAGTCATTGGGAGCCTTGAAAATGTGAAGCCAACGGTCCACAAATCTGGACCACTGGTTTTAATTATGAATGGGATCTAATGGTGAATGATTAAGGAGTTGGATAAAGTTAATATATATATATATATATATATATATAGTAATTAGTAACTGTTAGATTACAATGGTAACAAAAAAAATATATAACCAAAATTTCCTATAAATAAATTGTCGGTGGAGTTATAAAAAAAAAAATCGCCGGAAATTGAGTCATCGGTGGATATATCATTTTTCTACCCATAAAATTTTCTTTGGTTGGATTTCCAAAATGTTCATCAATAATATTTATTTACATCATACATTTCTTATTTACACTAAAAAAAATAATAAAATATTCAATGAACAGTAACTGACTGGTGACCCTGACCCAACGGGTGGAAGCAAAGATCCAATGACAGTGAATAGTTTCCTGCCCTGGTGACTCAACGGGTGAACTTGCTCTAAATACAAGCACCATATCGCCATTGCCACTGCCGTCACAAGAAAATTCACCACCAGTAGTCTATCTTCCTTCACACACGTCATCACTATACCGGATCTCCAACTAGCTAGCATTTATATTATTAGTGTGTCAGCTTGTAGAATGTACGTGGCATTTGTATATGTAGCTTATATATGTAGCCGAGGTGACACGAACAATATATTCATGGATACTTCCAGCACAGTCGACTAACTAGCTATAGGTGTCCGAGATGTACGATAAAAGCTGGTTTCATGATTTGTCTTCTCTGCCTTATAATAAATATTGAAGTTCTCATCAATTGAAGGGTCTTGATCTAAAGGAGGGTTTTGAATGTAGTAATTCAGAAAAAGAAAAAAGTAAATAAATCATATATGGAAGTCTTGGAGGTCACTTGGCTTAAAGCAGCTATGGAAATATATGCTTCTCGATCGATGTAGGGATGACATCAAATGGCAGGGGTGACTTGAGGATGGTGGCATTTGAATATCATGGATACGTACTCATCATATCCATAGACATTTGGTATGTGTTTTTAAGTTTAGAATCTTAATGCTCGGTTCACCAAAGTTACCTATATATGTTCCGACTTGCTAATTAAGGATGCCCAAAACACATGAACATCTTGCTTCAATTAAACGCTTCATTTTTATTCTTAGAATTACAAGGATGGATATCTCGTAGCATACACAAACAAGATTAACTACAACAGCACAAATCATAAAAAAAAAAGAGTTGATCATCGAAGAACAAGGTCGTGGCATTATTACATACATATCTTGCTTAGAAACTAGCAGAAGAAGCAAGGCAGGCTGGTACAACATGATCATACAATTACATGCAGCTACAGAAGAAACGACCATCCATCCTCTTTATTTAATCCTACAGACTAGCTGGAGCTAATTAGCCAGCGATTGATTGATCGCCGATTCCTCGTGATCACTAAGTTTTCGATGTGTGCGTTTACTTAGGGTTTTCAGCAATCCGTACGACAACTACCAATGCACCACCCGAAAACAGCATGCAAGAACATCCTTGATGACAGTCCCAGTTGTACGAGCACCGCCTGCATGCCCTGCAGCGCTTCCAGATTGATTCAGAATGTTACCTCGCCTCAGCAATATATATGTTGGCGTTGGCGAGGCCTTGGATCTCGCAGTGGGCAGCGGAGACGCCTAGAGGAGCAAATTAAGCTGATCAACAAGGTTGCCAAGAGCACCGCCACCATCGCCGCCATCAAGGGTAGATTTGCCATTACCTTCTTGTTCATCTCCATATCGGTCGACCGATCTCTAGCTGTCTGGTATGATCGTCTTCAAAGTTCCTAGCTAGCTAGCCAGCTCGGTTGTGGTACTGATCAATACTACCGGTAAAACTTTAAAGACACTTGGTGGGATTGAACTATTGAAAGTATACACTACATTTACGCGGCCTTGGAATTAAAAAGGTCTGCATGAATGAAGGTTAGAAGAAATTAGATCGACCAATCGACCATGCATGCTTACAACGCATTCACTACGTACTACTAGCTAGCTTGAGCGTTGCATGGAAGTGTGTGTACATAGTGTGCTAGTTGGAAAACACGTACTTAATTATTTGGCTTCATTTGCATGTTTATTGTCATGAAGACTTCTTCTTCTTTTTTGCCAAAATGTTTCATGAAGACTTTTGCAAAATGGTTATTCTTTAGGTTTTGCATAATACTCTAAAATCTTTATCAATTGCAGGACACTATATATGAACAAAATGTGTCCAGATTGACATTTTAGGTGTCAATAACAATTCCATGCATACTATAGTTATATGTATATAGTATATGAATAAAAGAGGCTCTGTTTGGCAAAGTATACTCCCCCTATATATTACTTTTAGTCTTTTAGACATTGAATAATTGACATGTGATATCTCCACTTCACATTACCTATCCATAGAAGTACGTTATATCATACCTAGCAAGTGACAAGTCTTGCTTTACGACATACAGTACCGGAGCCAATTCACCTAGTTGCGAATTTACTCGAGGCTTGAAAGTCGATACTTACATTCTCGATTTTAAGAGTAAAGTTCGATTTCATTTACATCAATCAAGAACTAAAAAGATTAACTCTTCCCATATGTACAAATAACCCCAATAAGTCAACTTAAAAGTCTATAGTTGGTGCTTGGTCGTTGACATGACTTCACTCATATTTTTCGCCCGGCACAATTTACTATTCTCACACGTTCTTCTGCCTCATGGTTCAAGTTTTAATTAAACTAATGTTCCAATGAGAGGGACTTGTATCAGTAATTTACAGAATATCCCAAGGAATAATTTTTGGCACGACACGACACGACACGACACGACGTCGTTCCAAGAAAACGAGCTTGGACGCGACCCAAACCCAATCCAATTTAGAATAAACAACAACATCAGCACGTCAGCCGGACCCGCCACGTAGACTAAACTTACCATAATACCCCCCTACAATTTAACGGTAAAGGAACAGCGGGAAAGAGGGTAGTTTCGGAACTCCACAAAAACTAAGGCTCCTTCTTCCCATTCCGACCCAACTAACTCTCCTTTTCTTTCTTTCCTCCTTATAGAACGGTCACGGTCTCATTCCGCCGCTAGAGCCTTCAAAACGGTGCGTTTCCGGTCACACCCGTCGCGCAGTTGTCGGAGCCCCAAATCCCGCCGGGCGAGTGGGTCCGGTTGTTTTCACTAATTAGTGGTGAATTGTGCCCTAAAGTTTCAATCTTTGCTGCAAAAATTTGAGAATTTGGGGCAGATCATGGAGAGAAGGAGATGGTTGCTATTGCTGGCAGTACTTGCGTGCCTGTTTGGTTGTTCTTCCGGGAGAGGTAAAACTTCAATTTCCTGCAGTAAATGTTTCTTACTTTTCTATTGAAGTAAGTTGGGGGAGTCAAATTTGGGACAATTTACATTGAAATTGTAATTTTTTGGACTTGAAGAGATACTGTAATTGAGTAAATGGACATTAGGTATGGGAGTAATTGCGTGCTTG
>LYNE01000919.1:76060-92145 GCA_001662545.1 Rosa x damascena | reverse complement strand
TGTACGATGTAGTACCAATTTGGAGCCAAATTTGAGTCGATCTGGGAGGGAAATCTGCTGCTATTTTTTTTATAATTCAGACAACATATTATTCTTGTAACCGTTGTGCAATGACCTTCTAAACAAAAACTTCAGAATTTTAACCACCTTATATAGCGTAAGTTTACTAAAAATATTGTGTGATTCACTTTTCTTCATCACACAACACTTTTTTTTTTTTCGTTGTGCAAAAAGTGTTGTGTGTTAACGTTTTTGGTGTAGTGATAATTCAGTAAATAACACTAAATAACCAAACTAGCCAGCATTCGAACACAAGACGTGAGAGTTTCCCATCTTAAATGTTCCCGTCCTAGGACAAAGTGCATTTACTGAACCACATATTGTATATCTTTAAACTTAAAAATCATCTATGATTAACCAAATATCTGTTTTTATTTTTATTTTTTACATATATTTTCAACACAATTCGTTGTCTGCATATGTTTCTTCGTCATAAATAGGACAAAAAAAAAAAGGCCACGTTCGATACTGCCAAATGTTCCATTTTCAAATCTATAATTACGATCTAAATTTCAATTTATTATCATCCACCACGTACGTACGTACTTTCAGAACTTAGGGGGAAAAAATCAACCACTAGGTACCATCCTTCCTTCTTAATTTCCCCTCTATATGAACCATCACCCTCCTCCATCTTCAACACCAAAAGAAAAAAAAGGGTTCCCAACCTCACATTGTAGATGACCTCGGTGGCATTCTCCGTGTCTTCAGCGACAGTTCAACCTGGCGTTGCCCATTCGAGGACATAAACTTCGGCCCTGTTGGATACATCGATGACAGCTCCGTCGTCTTCAAAGACATTACTTACGACCAAACCCTCAACCTCTCCCTCCGTTTATACAAACCAAGATTAACAAACCCTACTTCCTCCACTGCCAAGCTCCCGGTGGTGCTCTACTTTCAAGGCGGCAGTTTTTGCGTCGGCTCACGTGTCTGGCCAACTTCTGCAACGCATGTGTCCGACTGGCAGCCGGGCTCAACGCCCTTGTGGTGTCACCGGACCACCGGCTTGCGCCGGAGGATAAGCTCCCGGCTGCGCTGGACGATACGGCGAGTGCGGTGGAGTGGCTGCAAAGGGAGGCCTTCGATGATTGAGAGTGGTGGTATCGTTGGCTTTGACAGGGTTTTTGTCTTGGGTAAGTCTTCTGGTGGCACCACAGCTCAGCTGGCGGTTTCGCTCGGAGGCGGATCGGTCAAGTTGGCGCCGCTTCGGGTACGGGGGTACGTGCTGATGGCGCCATTTTTTGGTGGAGTGGAGTGGACAAAATCAGAGCGGAAGCGTCGTGAACAATTGATGACATTGGATGTAGTTGAAAGGTAATTCTTTCTGGCTACCTCTAGTTCCTAATTAGCTTGACGAATTTATATAAAGCAATATTGGGAAATAATGCACCTTCATGCATGCCACCGTTCTGATAAAAATGAAACAAATTTTTTGGTTGGAACAAATTTTGGGCATAAGCCTACACTTAGCTCCGCTGCTGGGCACGAATAATTAAATGATCATTGATAAATATCTAGGACTTTGTGATATTATATAGATAGACTTAATTATAGGAGAAATTCTCATACACCCCAAATCCACCAATATACTTTCCATACACCTCACCAACTTATTTTCTTTCTCACTCATACAAAACTTTTCACTTTTTCTCCCTACTTTTCAAAACCACTCACTATTCATCCCACTAATATCTCTCTTCATCATATTTTTCTCTTATCTTATTCAACTATATTTTTTTTTTAAAAGCGTGGTGGGCCCATATCTTGAAATTATTTGTTTAAATATTCGTTACAGCTAAGTTTCATTCTGTATATTAGATGGTAAGTAGTTAAAACTTTATTATCCATAATCGCACATTTAGATATTATTCTGTCGAGATTGGACTTACTTGCAAATTGTAGAAAATTTGAAAAAGAACTAGAAGAAGAAAGAGAAGAGGTAAGAAGAGCAAAAGACTACAGAGACAGACTCAGCCGAGTCACTCCTAATTACTGGAATAGAATATTCTTAGTACAGAAAAGAATCTACAAGATCAAGAAAAATATTGAAGATCTGAAATTCATGGTTACAGAGAAACAAAAACCTCTTGACTATTTGAGCATCGGTTATAGATCCGCAAATCACTGATATCAGAGCTTGTAAAGAGCTCAAAAGGGGAATCCCCAATGGGGACAATGTCTGAATTGCTATTAGAGAAGTTGAATTCTCTACTAAAATCTTCTTATGAGAAACATCAGAACCTGATACAAGAATTATCTAGATGTCAAAATCATCTAGAAAAAGTACCAGATATAATCGCCCAATTAGAAAAAATAGAGCACAAAATAGATTATATCAAAGAACTTCCTGAAAGGGAAGAAGAACAGCTAACAAGTGTTGGCAGAAAAATCACTGAACAACAAAAAACGCTGTATTCCATTAAAGATATACTGAAGGATAAGAAAAAGCCTCCAGTAAAATCAAAGAAAGCTAATGGATTCAAACCATTAGAGAAACCTGAGAAGAATCCTATGCCAAGCATGATTTTTCTAGAACCTTCTACTAGTCTGACTAGTATCAGGTATGAAAAACCAAAGCACTTGGTAGCCAGAGATGTCAAAATGATGAGCATCTTCGGGAAAAAGAAAGGAGTGCAACTCCTAAATGTTGAAGAATTCGAATACAATGAAATTGAACAAGAGGTCAAAAAACTCCTCAATTCTAAAGTTAGATTTTAAACAAATCTACAAAAGGGGAAAGTTTGAATTGATGGATAGCCATCATTTCAAATTATTGGAATATACAACCCCCTCAACAACAGGAGAAACAGATCTCTTGATGATCACTCCTGAAAAAGTTGCCAGAGCAAGAACAAAGAATTATCAATTTATGCATATTGGAGCAGTCCAAGTAGGCACAAAACTTCTTACCCGAGAATGCATAAACTGTTCAGTTCTATGTGTCTTACAAGATATTAGACTAACAGATTTTCAAGCTAGTCTGTTGGGAACACTTGAAGCATCCCTGATAGGAGCATGAAATGCGACGTTTATAATGATTAAACCCTATATTTTGCTAAGTTATTTCCTTTAACTTGATCAATTTAACTTAGTTAGTGTTTTACAGGTGAAAATGGAGTCTCGAAGTCCAAAAATGACTAAGGAGGCACAAGTGGAGTAGAAATGGGAAGAAATGAAGAAATGGAAGTTCTCCCAGTTTGACTAGGAAAAGGAATCCCAGTTGGAGTAGGAATCAGAAGCTGACTTGGACTCAAACTCTTAAGTCGCGGAATTAGGAGTTCTACTTGGACAAGGAAACCCAATTCTACTCAGATAAGGAATCCTAGTGTGACAAGGAGTCCCTGTTGGATAAGGATTACTCAAGAAGGTTCCGGAAGAGTGTAGAAGAATCGCAGAAAAGAAGTTTGTATTCAACTAGTAAACCGACCTACATATGGAGTTCTACTTATACTAGGAGACTTGTGGAAGCTGGGAGAAGCCCTTGGAACGTTCATGAAGCATCTAGAAGTCTCAAGAAGATCATATGCCGTGCACATGGAAGAGGAGTACACTTTGGATTCGGTTTTGAGAGAAATATGGAGTTGGAATTCGAAGTGGAAAAGGATTGTAAATTTCTGTGATATTCTTGAAGGTTCTTGACTTTTCATTCTTCAATAAGGCGTGGAAGGCATCTGAGAGGCATGTGATGTGAAGGAAAACCGAATTGGACTCAACTTGTGCTTTAAAAGTCGAATTCATTACAGATTCAGAAATCTGCCTGTGCAGATCAGTCAACTTCAACGGAGTGTCAAAAATTGCTCAGAGCTCAGAAAATTATGGTCTTTATATGGTTGGGAAGCTACAGATGTCTAATTTCCAGAAATATTTACGTTTCATCAATATCTATTTTCTAGAGGAAGTTTTGGCCTTTTTAGTACACTGAGGTCAATCCTGCCAGAAATCTGTTTTGTGTCAAAGAAGTCCTAGATCAACACAAACTAAGAAAAGTCAAGTAGAAACGAATTGGGAGTGCTTTGAGACATTCCCCTATATATACCTAGTGTATTTGACGTCTCAAGGTGAACAATTTTCTCCACAAATTCGTTTCTCACTTGTTTTCTCTCTAGTTTTCAGGTTTTCACAATCTTCAAGGAGCTAAGCTGTGCCACCTTCCTCCACCACCGTGTTCATCACTTGTTGCGATACCTTAGAGCTGCTTTGGGTCTTTGGGACGTAATTAAGGGTTGTGCATATGCTTTACCATACATATATTCACTGTTTGGTGTACTTGTTAGATAGAATTTCTGCTTTGGATTTTCTATGTGTAAACCGAAACTTTTGAGTATGCAAATCTGTTTTCAAGTATAATTTTGATGTTCTATTCAATGATTGATGTGTTTATGTGTCCTTTGTCTTGATTAATTGCCGAATATATGGATTGTTGATCTAATTTTGTGCTTCATTATATGTAACGTTCTTGTGGTTGCAAACATAGGAAGACTTGCATGTAATTTGCTAGTAATTAGGTTTATGCTTTGTAAACCCTAATTCGAATAAGTAGTAAAGGCTTGCTTTGAGTCGAAATCAGGTTATGCATGTGATGATGAGTTTTGACATGCTTGGATTCGCATGTCTATTGATTCTTTCTTGAACTTAATGATTTGAAAACGGGATTTTTCAACGCAGTTGCTTTGAGTGTGTGTGATATTGAAATTTTCAAAATAAAATTGATTTGGTGCTTGCTATTTCAATTTGACTTAAGAAAGAAAGTTAAAAGGGACAATGGTTGCTTTGATCTTTGTGTCTTGGTTGATAGCTTTCCATGGTAATTAAAAGAAAGATTAAGGCATGCATGAAAACGTTGATCTTGAATGGTTCTTGATAAGTTGTTCTTCAAAAATTCTTCTTTTCCCACCTTTGTATAGAAACGATTTTTATTCTTGTTTGTTTTCTGAAAATTTATAGTTTAAATCTTCAAAACCCCCCTTGTTCTTTTGTTTTCTTGTTTGTGTATATGTGTAAATCGGTTTTAGGATTTTTAGGTAGCATGTAAATCGTAAATAACATGTTAATAATCTGAAAATATATTTTAATTTCGTGAATAGTGTTTTCATGAATAGTAATATGTGTTTGTGTTATACATGGATTTGTGTAGTTAGAGTTTAACTAGGATTTATTGTTTGTATTTGTGTTGTATATGGATTTCTAATTTAACTATAACTTGGATTCTTTGTAAATTTCGAATTGTTATCTATATATACTTGTTATTTTTGTTTGTTTTGTAAATTCTTTCTCTTATTTTCGTTTCACATGTAAGTACGCTCAATCCCCGGCTTGAACGATCCCTGCTTATTCTATACTAACAACTATATTTTTCAGGGCATAAATTGGCGATTGCTTTTGCCACGTACCAATGCCTATGCAATCAAGTTGCATATTTTAACTGCTTCCCAAACTTCTTAACCAGCTTGAAAGATGCAGCTAACTGTCTACGACTGAGAGTCAAGACAGATGGCATATCAATGAAAGAAGATATGCAAGACTCGCAATAGTATACAGAATAGTACACTATAAACTGATGAGTACCACAGTAGAGCCCAAGACAAGGATATCAAATATCCCAGGTCTTACTACCGGATTCCTCACCAATCAGAAGAATCATTCACAACAGATTCATAAAGTTACTTGGAATGAAGTGACTTTTCCTATTGAATGGAAATTATCTGGTCTGAAGATACCACCAGAAAGTGCTAAAGCAAAAATTTATGAAAGCAGAAAAACTGGAGAAATCAGTCTAAATTTCGACAATCACAGAAAAAGTGATGTCTGTTCTGAAAATATCAAGATAAATAAAAATCTTCTAAGAAAAAGCTACAGCACTAGAGAAGCTAGTGTCAGTGGTACCAAATACTCTGAAGAACCATCAGAGCCTATCACTGAAGAAGAATTAGAAGCTGATCTGAATAGACCAGTTAATATGCTTAGAGCATAAAAGCTCTATAAACTTTATGATGAAGCAGAATCTTGCGAAAATCCTGAACGATTAGAAAAACTAATAAAAGAAATGAAAAAATTCGAAACAGGAAAGGTAAGGAAAAGCCTTCCCTATCAAGATATCGAAATGGAAGACGGAGAAAGCTCCAATTCCAAAACTTTCATCATTAGAGAGAAAGGGAAGCTGAAACTTCCTGTACAGAAAGCCCCTACGGGCAGAAAAGAAGAAAGAAATTCTAAAAAATTTGTCCCATAAGACAATATGCCTAGAGTGCCAATCACGAACTTTGGCATCTGGCTAAATCTAGACAAAGCTCTAGGTAAAAGAAAAGTCATTGACCAATGGGTAGATAGCCCGATGATGACCTCTGCTCTTACCCTTGGGAAATTTGAAGCACCAGATCATCAGGTGTACTTTGAAACTACTCTCACTGGAGTATCCAAAAAGTACTATCTGTCGTTCAAAGAAATTGCCAGAGGAAAAGACTGGCTAGAAGAAATAAAAAATTCAAAATCTCCGTATGATTTTGCAGTACCCATGTACGATCAGTTATGTGGAGACCTCTCAAATCTGAGTGAAAATGCAAAAGAAACGGCCAAATCAAATATCTATGCTCTCAAAATCTGTGACCTGAGATATTTTGAAGAATACTTGAATGAATTTCAAGAATACTACTGCACAATAGGAGAACTAGAGAATACTGATCTAGTCAACCTGTTGCACAGAAAACTCCCTGAACTATGGAGAACAGCTGTGAGAGAAAGCATAGCTGAATAACCAATTGAAAGATTTTCATTTGGAGGAATTGCTGACAGAATCAGGCAATTACAGAAAGAACAATGCAAAGCAAACCTGAGAGCCAAAATGGCCAAGAAACAACTCAAAGGAGTTGAAAATTTCTGCTATGGAATACTGGATATGCCAACCAACTGGGGATGTCATGAATCCAAGTTCCACAAGAAGAGAAAAGAAAAATATTACTCGAAAAGATTCAGAAAGAGTAATAAAAAAAAAGGATTGGAAATTTAAGAAAAGTTCCAATTACAAGAAACAACAAGATGAAGATCCAAAAAAGAAATTCTTCAAGAAAAAGAAGAATCACCAAGCCAACCATCAGAATAAGCAACCAGGCAAGAAAGCTTGCAGATGCTGGTTATGTAAAGCTAAAGGGCACTATGCCAATGAATGCCCAGAAAAGGGTAAAAGATCTACTAAAACTCTATTTGACGAATACGAGCCTATAGTAGAAACAACACATATTAAGGGCTACGAAATAGCCTATTCTGATGATGACGAAGTTGACAGGTCAGTCTACTCTGCCTGGTCTGAAGAAGAAGAATCATCTGATTCTGAAATAGATTCTAAAGTAGAATACTTGGAATCTAGACAGATGAATGTTCTGCATGTCAAAAACTGGGAAGAAAGTAAGACGGAAGCAATAACGTCTTCTTATCAGGTGAACCCTGGTACATTCGTTTGTGATTACTACCTATGTCACAAAAAGAATGGACTTCCTATGTTATGTGAAAAGTCAAAAAAGACTTATCACAAAGAATGCTTCATAGCAGAAGCAAGAAGAAAAACCAAGAATGGCCTTATCAGTCAATTAGTAGAACAAGAATATGAAGAATATTTCTCTGAGCAAAAAGAGAAAGAATTAGAAACTTTGTTCCAAGAAATTGTGGAACCCTCTTCCTCAAAAATAAAGGAAGAAAAAATCGATGCAGAAAAAGTCAATGAAACTATAGAACTAGTTGAAACACCAGAAAATGTTCCTGAAGAATGCAAACCATTCATACCTCAGGAACAAGCTCAAGAAAATGAGCTACAACAATCGAAAATCGTCTCTACTAGTAGATACAGCAACTACATAGAGATTGGATTAAAATTTCCTGATCACAAAAAGTATCATCTACACGCATTTGTAGATAATGGATCGGGATTCATAATTGCAAAAATATTTGCAATTCCAGAAGAACTCTGGAAAGAAGAAAAGAAAAGAATAGCTATTGGTGTTCAGTTTGATGGAAACCACCTTACCATGAACAAGGTAGCTAGAAATGTTCACATCACCATTGGTGAAGGAACATTTGTTATCAACACTCTTTGGCAATCAAAAGGCCAAGGATCTGATTTCTTGTTGGGGAAATGATTTTATTCTCCAACAAAGATTTATTCAAGATGAAGAAGCAATCGGCTTCAGAAAGGAGAACGAGTGTTCTGGGCAGACCGGCTTACGCAAGCGAAAAGTGTAGTAGGTCCAAAGTTTACTACTCAATATCAGAGATTGCAACAGAATAGTGGTGATCATAAGCCCTACAAACCCAAATTTGAACCTGTGCTTCAAATCAAGCAACAACAAGAGTTGTTTATAGAAAATTCTTCTTCTTCTTCTTCTTTTGAAGAAGAAATAACTAGCTAAGATGAAGAAGCTAGTTTCATCCATGAACATAACCTCAAGCATTTCCAGAATAAGCTTGAGTAAAAAAAAATTCCCACTCTTGATAAAATCAAGAAAATGCTCGAACAAAGTATCGACGTCGACCCTCAGAAATTTTGGGAAAAAGACCCAGTGGTCTGTGAATTGAGACTACATGATATGAACGCCATTTGTCATATCAAAGCTATTCCTCAGTACAAAGAGGAAGATAAAAAAGAATTCAGAAAAGACATTGAATATCTCCTGAACAAGAGATTAATCGAACCATCCACTAGCCCTCATCATGCTCCAACATTCTACGTGAGAAATCATGCAGAAAACCTCAGAGGCAAAGCTAGAATGGTAATTGACTACAAAGATGTCAATAAGAAGACCGTTAAAGATGGTTATCAAATTGCTCAAGTAAGAGTACTGATCAACCAGGTCAGAGGAGCTAAAGTCTTTTCAAAATTCGACGCAAAGTCGGGTTTTTGGCAAGTCAAGATGCATCCAGATAGTGTTCCTCTCACTGCATTTGGAACACCATAAGGTCATTACGAATGGTTAGTAATGCCCTTTGGCCTAAAACAAGCCCTTTCGATTTTCCAAAGAAAGATGGATGACATCTTCAAACATGTTGCTGAATTCTGCGTCGTCTACATTGATGACATTTTAGTCTTCTCCAAAAACAGAGAAGAACACATGAAACACCTCTATGAGGTTGTAAAGCTGGTAGTTCAGCATGGAATCATCTTAGGAGAAAAGAAAATCTACTTTATCTTAGATGAAGTTGATTTCCTTGGAATAAACATCAAGAATGGAGTGATAAAACTCCAACCTCACATCCTTGAGAAAATTTGGAAATTCCCAGATAAAATTCATGATGCTAAGAGTCTAGAGAGATTCTTGGGAGTCATCAACTATGAAAGGGATTTTATTCTCAAAATCTCAGGACTAACAGCAATGTTATCTCCTAAAACAAGTTCCAAGAAAAAATGGAACTTCACAGAAGATGATGAAAAAATTGTGAAGCAGATAAAAGCTCCTGCAAAAATCTCCTTCCTCTCTAACAACCAGAGGAAAATGGTGAAATCATTCTCCAAACAGATACTAGTGATAATTACTGGTCCGGTGTTGTTCAAGAATGGAGTGATAAAACTCCAACCTCACATCCTTGAGAAAATTTGGAAATTCCCAGATAAAATTCCTGATGCTAAGAGTCTAGAGAGATTCTTGGGAGTCATCAACTATGAAAGGGATTTTATTCCCAAAATCTCAGGACTAACAGCAATGTTATCTCCTAAAACAAGTTCCAAGAGAAAATGGAACTTCACAGAAGATGATGAAAAAATTGTGAAGCAGATAAAAGCTCCTGCAAAAATCTCCCTCCTCTCCAACAACCAGAGGAAAATGATGAAATCATTCTCCAAACAGATACTAGTGATAATTACTGGTCCGGTGTTGTTCTGGCAAAAACTCCTGAAACTAACATTGAAAAGATCTGTAAATTTTGTAGTGGCAAGTTTAGTCCTGCAGAACAAAATTATCTTACAGGAGAAAAAGAAATTTTGGATGTCAAGAAAATAATTTTAAACTCTCCAGCTTTTCTTGGAAAACCTTTTACTGTACGCACCGATTGTGCCAGAGTAAAGAATTTTAAAAATTTTAAACTTGATAAAGCTGCTAACAGAGGAAGATTAGCTAACTGGAAATTATTTCTTAACCAATATGATTATAATGTTGAGTTAATTGTAGGAAACAAGAACTATCTTCCAAATGCCCTAACTAGAGAAATGGCAATGTTTAGTCGAAGAGATGACGACGAAGGTCGCAATCCCAGAAACAGAAGAACTGGGAAAGAACATGAAACTGCTGAGGATCCTAAAGAAAAAATCCTCAAAAGATTTCTGCTAGGACCAAAAGGACTAGCCACAACTGATCAATCGCAGGGTAAAGGATTGGCTAGCCTGTCTCAAACAGCATACGGTAAAGGCTCATCAAGACCGTTGAAGGCTGTTGCTTTGCCAAAAAGCAAATCAACTCCAATTGGAGTAATAAATGTTTTTAATTACGAACTGAAAACCTTTGTGATCCTGTGTTCAGAACTGGCAGGAGATTATCATACCACCAGAAGGCAATCCTAGACAACCTCTTATATGTCTTTCAAGAAAGAAATAGTGGTCTCATGTTCCCAGCTTTGTTTGCCCTTGCTGAAGAACTCCATAAAAATGACAGACCACAATTTGAAGAAGTCTATGAAACTACACAGCAGAGTGCTGTCCAGAACAAGAAAATTCAGTATCTTGAAGATCCTGAAAGTGCTAGAGTCCCTATTTTAGCACTAACAGAACCAGAATGGCATGACTTTCATAATCTTAATGGAAGTCAGAATTCTGCCTCATTTCCTCCAACTCTCTTTGTCATCCCTGGACCTTATGTTGGAAGATATGTGGTTAATGTTCAAAGTGAACATCCTCAAGAACACAAGCTCTGGCTTGTTGAAAATGGTTTTTTCCATAATCTTTGGACTAAGACCAATGATGATTTCAAGGGCTTACCACCCATCATAGTCAATACAGTCAAAAATGTCAGAAAAAACTAGGGCTGTCACTCGGTCGGTTCGAATCGGTTATAGGTATTACCAACTTCAAAACCAAAGCTTTCGTTTTCAAAATTGAGCTACCAATTACCAACCAAAATTTTTGGTTTTTAATCATAACTATCAAATTCAGTATTTCGGTTTTCAGTATAACCAACTTTAGAATAACTTATTCTTTGTAATTAAAATTAGAAAGAACAAAACTAGGTTTTTCAATTTTATAGTTGTAAACTTTGTACTCATCTCCTAATTATAGCTTTCTTTTGTATATATGACATCAAGTTTGAGTCATTTTCAATAAAACTAGGTTATTTAACCATCTTTGACTAGGTTACTTAAAATACATGTATTATTAATATAGTATATGTTCATACTATTATGAAAAATTTTATGTTTATTTCTTAATATACATGTATGTGTATTGAAAACCATAGTATATAAAGCTAACATTTAGATAATCGGTAGATTCGGTATTTACCAAAATCAAACCAACTTTTTCGGTAATTTTCAATTTTGGCTTTATCTGTCTCGGTTACCAAAAAGTCGGTTTACCAAGCTTAAAACATCGGTTGGTATTTGGTAAATTTGGTAATTACCAAACCAAGTGGCAGCCATAGAAAAAACTACTGTATCCTCAAGCTAAAATTCAGATCAACTCCTCCGGAATGGATTCAGAACAGAAATGGTGAAGTTGAATATATTTCTCCATATCATTATGTGAGGATTATACAAGGAAGATATCTCAAGCCCGCCTGTGTGGGATACAATGGTCAACCAAACTCAAGCATCCCCTAGATGAAGGCCATGTCCCTAGACTATATCCAAAAGATCATCGAAAAAGATAAAGAAAATACATTCCTAGCAGCAGGAGAGAAAATCTTAATCACTGCCTATGATAACCCTAAAGTGGAAAGCAGTGACATTTTTCTATCTCTCAAGAGAAAGGGAGTAGACTCTACGTTGGCATGCTTGCAGTGGATCTAGAAGCTTGAAAATGACAACCACTACGAGATGTATGCAGATACAGACGTAGAAGATAATGAAGTTAAAGCCAGGATGGATGACAACTCTCTTGTCCTAGGCCACAATTCGGAAACAGACGAAAACATATGAAGCAACAAGTGTAAAAAGCACCGAAAGAAACTTTGGCTTTTCCTAAAGATGCTTTTTGCTTTTCAGAAAAGAACAAGGTGAAAAACATGTCACCTAAAAGAATCTTCTTTTCGCCAAGCGACCTCCATCATCAAGAGCACTCACGGGAGCAGAAAATAATGGAGTTATGCTGTACATTTTTGTGTTTTGAATTCAAGTTTGAGTTCCGCTCCCTATATAAGGAGCTTTAGTTTCAGTTGTAAGGCATCAGAAAATTTTCATATTAGTTATAGATCAGAAAATCGAGCATAATCATATTCTCTCAAGAAGTAAGAAAGCCATAGTAGCAGTGTGCTCTTCATTCCTGTCTAGTGTGAAAGAGTGTGCTTTCATTACAAGTAAGTATCTGTAATCATTCTTATGGAAATCTAAACAGCTTTTTAGCTGTTTACCTGAGAATGAGGCTCTGAATTTAGTCTATAATGATGTTTGAATAAATGATTTCCGATTGCTGATCTACCTTGTCATTTTATTTTAGTTTGATGTTTAAAGATGTTTATATCTGTTTCTGCCTTTACTCCTGTACTATTTTTAGGCTTAAACTTTCTGTTTCTTAGGAGAAATTGCCTCGACTTAAGATAGAGACAAGCAGCAGTGATTCCACCTGTTAAAGTAACCGTTAGGTGAAAAACTTGGGCATGTTGAAGGCTAGTTTTGTTTATTGTCAAAAGTTTGAACATGTTTTCCTAAGAAAAAGCAAGGGTTAGACCCAAAAATCAGTATAGGACATATTAGGCACTAGTTTAGAAAAGACTACCCCTATAGGTCTTTTCCCTAAAGAATTGTGTAAATGGGTACAATACAAACTTGTTGGTGCAAGTGGGCACAATACTTGTGATTTCTGGATAAACAGGAATTAACCCTTAATTATATACCACTAATAATCCAGACTTTATCATAGCTAGATTATTTATTAAGTAGTATATAGGAAAAACTTCACAAATAGTCACTCAACTATGACTCATTTGACACTTTGGTCACTCAATTTTTAAGTATATCATTTTGGTCACTCAATTTTTAAGTATATCATTTTGGTCACTCAACTATTACTCTGTCAATCAGTCTAGTCACCGAATGAGTATTTTGTTTCATTTTAATCACTTCTCTCAATCATTCCAATTCAGACTTCTCAACTTTCAACAATTGGTTGGATGAAATATCCTTAATATTGTGGCAAATAAAGTTTTTTTTTAATGAAAAAATTAACGGAGTGATTAAAGTGAATAATAGAGTTAAAGTTGAGTGACCAAAGTAATATATTTAAAAAGTGAGTGACCAAAGTGTCAAACAAGTAAAAGTTGAGTGACTATTTGTGACATACTCCATGACGGACACCTACTGACCGCGAATAATTAAGATAACTATATAAATATGACCTACCATTAATAAGTAGTGGAGGATGATCCTCTCCACATGTAAATGACTCCACTATCATTGTCTCAAAACCTATTAACTATCTAGGAAAATAGTCTATAATTAGTATAAAATTCTAAATGTTTAAGGACATCTAATTTATGTGTCTGCCCAAACTCTAGTGACTTGTCCAAGTTGTAACAGGGTTAGTCTTACAGATATCTTTGTAGATATCCTAATCATTGTACGATTATGTTTCCTTGTAAGACTCTGATTTTTTGCTTGTAATTCTCTATATAAATAGGCCCTTATTATCAATGAAAACACAACTCATTCTCTCAATTCTCTCTGCATTCTTTTTTCCTAAAACATGTTATCAGCACGAAGCCCTAACCCTGAAACAAATAGCCAAACCCTAAATCCGAATACAAAACCTTGAAACCCTTTCTGCCTCGGCTACACACCTTGAAGCCCTCAACCTCAAGAGTCCAGAACCGGCCAAAAAACTACCGATCAGCCTCTGGAATCTCCAAACCGTCCGCCACAAATCCTCCGCTGGTTTGCCGCATTCTAGACATCCTACGGTCGCCAAACTTAGTCACCAACAGCGCCTCGACGCCAAGATTCAAGAACCGGTCTAAAAGTAACTGAACTGGCCGCCTAAGTCACTGACCCGTAGGCAGAAAAACCAAACATACACTACTAGAATTTTGTTCACAGACATCAGTCCAGAACCGATGTTAAACTAATTTTCGACCGATGTCTTAGTGGGTGTAGCGAAAGATATAGACATCAATATAAGCGCGTTTTTAACCGATGTCCCAGACAACAACCAACATCGATTCTAAAAAATAAATCGATGTATAATCGTTATAATCATCATATTTTTGTATGTTAGGTATGTCTAATTCTTCATATTTTCACATTTTATGCTTAATAAAGTATATGTCGAACAATACCTACGTGAACATTTGCATCGATTTGTTACACCCCACATCTGATGTACCCTTTTTACTGAGTTACACGAATTTCTATATGTTTACCTTTTGCGGTTATAATTTTAACGTTTAGGGGGGGTGGCTAAAAATTGACTTTTTATGGGTTAATAATTTGAGAAAATTTCCTTCATTAAAGTTGTAGAGGACGTTAAACCGAGCGCGTGCATATGTGGTACGTAAAAATCGGAGTTCGTATGCAAAAGTTATGAGTGAAATACGGAAGTTACTATTCATGGTAAAAATTTTGATAAATATAGAAAGTTACTGGGTAGGTTTCCAAAACCGGAAACCCACCCCTCTTTCTCTCTCCTCTCCCCCGACTCTTCCCCCTTCCCTTCGGGTTTCTCTTCTTCCCTTCGATTCTCCACTTTCCGGCCACCAACCGGCGTGCAGCCGGTCACCACAGGGGCGCCTCAACCCTCTCTTGACACTAGTGACCTAGGATTTTGGAGTTTTGGCCGAGAAATTCCTGATCAAAGCAAGGATTGCTCCGGTTGCAGTTTTGGGATTTCGCCGATTTCCGGCAATTCCGGCCACCTCCGGCCACCAGG
This sequence comes from Rosa x damascena, assembly GCA_001662545.1. NCBI lineage: Eukaryota > Viridiplantae > Streptophyta > Magnoliopsida > Rosales > Rosaceae > Rosa > Rosa x damascena. Next base: position 77,036 of record LYNE01000919.1, on the reverse strand, counting down.
TTAGCATCGAAGGTTCGGTTTTTGATGGAGATCATTTCCCCTAAGGTAGTTCATTCCAATTTGCATTGTAGAGGTCGAATTAACGATTTTTCATTTCTAGGGTTCTTAAGGTTTCGGGGCTTTTCTTCACCGGCTTGATTCGACTACTTCAAGGTAAAATTGGATTATGTTGCAGTTGGGAAAGCTGTTGGGTCTGTTGTGTAGATGCTAATGCCGGAATTTGGTGGTCATCGGAGGAAGTGGTCGCCGGCGCGTGGACCCCACGTGGTGGCGCGTAGAGCTGCGTTTTAGTTCCATATATCCTATAATGATTGTAGAATTCGATGTATGAAGTTTGGTGGAAATCGGAGGAATTACGAATTGAGTTTAAATAATTAATTATCGATTTTCGTGAGTTCGATCGCCGAATTTCTTTCGGATTCACTTTAGATATTACATCGATGAAAGATTAATGTTGGAGTATTAAGGATGGATGTTGTAGAGAGTTGAGGAGTTGGATTTTAGGAAGGGGGATGTTTTGAATTTCCATTTCTAAGTATCGTAAAGTTAAAATTTCATCCTGTGAAATATATATTTATGAATGTTATTCGTACAGGACGAGAGGAGTCTCCATACGAGGAAAATCACGAGCGACGTCAGGATTGACCGCATATTGTGAGTGGACTTTTATTTTCAAGGATTGATGCATGCAATCATTTATTTGCTTCCGAATGATAAATTGCTTATCGTATTACATTTTTGAATTTCATGATTGATCTCTGACATTACTTTGATTTATGCGGATTCAGAATTTATACTATTTGTTTTATATTTATATTCGGCTAATTGAGATTATTATGAGATTTACGAAATAAGATTTCGATGAAGTAAAACTTTATACTTATTTATATCCTATTTATTTTGAACTTGAGATGATCTTGGCGTGCGGGGTCACGTCTTTATACACTTGGATTCTTATTTCGTGAGATATGTGGGG
>LYNE01000919.1:60360-76014 GCA_001662545.1 Rosa x damascena | reverse complement strand
TTCCAAGCCTTTTGGGAGCAATTCAACCTTAGAAAACTTCACCTTTTCCCAATCAGCCCAACCAACAGCCCAGAACCTCTACCTACAGAACATAACTATATAAGGAAGCAATGTTTGAGGCCTCTTCTGTTAGTTTCCCTGAAAACATAATTATCATCACATCCATCCAATACTAGATAACTCAATCAACATAAAAATTACAAGTATGGCCCACCAAAATGGCAATAGTAAAGCTAAAACGAACCAGGTGTGAGAACATTGGCAAGATTTTGCAGAAAACCCCTCCGAGGAAGCAAGCACATAGCAATATCACTTGCTTGAGTAGTCTTTGCCGCTGATGCTGCAGCCTCCCCAAGACCCTTAAAAGCTTCTGTAGACGAACCAAATTGTCCAAGCCCAAACAAGCCAACCCTCTTCTAGCCAAGACCAGGAAGCCTAACAACCGTAGACTAGCCAGACTTTCCTGTGAAGTCCTCCTCAGTCAAGACCTCAGCCAACACCCCACCCAAACAGGAATCCAGCTTCTTCAATATCAGATTTTCGAATTTCGAGTTCTGATCTTTCGCCAAGTCCTTCTGCATAACACCAACACTTGCCCCTTTCCATTCCGTTACATCAATCTCTTTCGTCACGAAAGTGAGCTTCATAAATCACAATCAAATCAATACATCACACAACGAAATCCAGTTACAATAAAATCAAATTGCTCACATATTATGTATAGCTTCAATTCCACAAAAGTCAATCACATAAACACAAAAATCGAATCACCACATCAAAATAGATCGATCCTTTACATATATAAAGCTCAAGATCAATCAAACAACTAATAAGAACAATCATGAACAACTACAAAGTAGTTCTAGATCAGATTTTTATTTTCCTAAAATTAACACCAAAAACTAATCCAGATAACAAAATCTCTATACAAATAACACATGCATGCCAAGCAATTTTAGAATTCCAAATATTTCAGCGAAATGGAGCAGAGCAAAACCTTTGGGGCTTCAAAGACCGGAGAAATCTGGGTGAGGCCGAGAGTGGTGTGAGCAATTGTGTGAGCCATGTGCTTCTTCCCTCTCAAGGGCGTGACTACAAAACAAAGTCACAGACTCGGCGCGTGCCTTAGTTTTGTTAAAAACGAAGAAGAATATGAATGTGAAGAAGATGAAGTGATTGCGATAAAGGAAGAAGCCAATGACACGACACTGGCCACCATTGGAGTCCCATAGGTAAGGTAGTCGCCTGGAGTGTTTGGGATGATGTGGAAGAAGAGATCAAGGTAGGGGTTGCCGGTGGAGAGAAACGTGGCAGAGTCGTTCTCCGTTAGGCCCATTGGGAGGTTGTGCTTGGTTCCAACGTCGTTGAAATTCGCCACCATCAGGTCCACGAAGGGTTGGCCGGTGGTGGGTTTGGAGTCGGGTTTGGATTTGGGTTGGGGTGGCGCGCGGAGCGGTGGTGGTGGGTGAGGGTTTGTGGAACTCGGGAGGACCGAGAATACTGGGAGGAGCCATGGCTCGATTTGTGTGAGCTAGCTACCTATGAAACTAGGGAGGGAGAGAGAGGGAGATGAAGGAAGCAATGAGGAGCTCCAGAATGGCGGCGAGTTCGAGTGAGCTTAGGGTCCAGAATGGAGGTCGAGTTTGGGATGAGATCCAGTTTGGGGTGAGTTCAGAATGAAGGAGTCGAGCGAGAGAAACATTAGGGTTTTCGATCTGTTTCTATTTTGGGGCAATTTTTTTTGTAAGTGTGAAAGTTTTGAGTTTTAGTCCCCGCTTCTTCATTTCACTTAAAAGACTTAGCGTTTTTTGCAAAAATAGGTTCCCGCAAATTTTCGAACTAAACTTTTAACACTAGTCAATTTAAGAACTGATGTTAATGACATACATTTAAATCGGTATTTTCGTAAAACGATGTTAGATTACTTTTTTACGTTGTGGGCAAGTCCGACCGATTTAAAACATGCGATGTCTATGAACAGATTTCTAGTAGTGATAACCTATTTAGGGCAATTTCGGCCAAGTTCTGGCCAACGCCGGCCACCGACGACCAAACCGACATCAGGTGAGTGTTTTCCGACCAGAATTCAACCAACTTTTCCAGCAACCCTATTTCGAGGCATTTTTTTATTAAACATTCCCACTTTCCGTACTTTCAATTTCTTTTCTTTTTTCTCGGGGACTTGCAACCTCCCTTCTTCTATCCTCCTTCTTCTTTTGTGGGGAGACCTAAGCTGAATTATAGGGGTTCGTGCTATCTCCAAGCTTGGAGCTTATAGAGATCTCCAAACTTAGGGTTTGTTGAGAAGATACAATTGACCACAGACACATCATTGTTTCGATCTAATCCAATATCTCTTGGAACTGAATTTCTTGTGAGCGATTACGCACAGAAATTCCTAATTTCTTGGGAGCGACTACGCTCAAAATTTTTTGTTGTTTTCATGGTAGCCATTTTGCTTCGAAACTAACCATTTTTTCTTGTTCTCTTTCAGGATGAGTAACCTGAACAAACTGGACTTTGCTCCATTGGGAACAACTGGCTCTGGATATCACAAGTGGGTTCGTGATGTCCGCCAGCATCTCAAGGCCAATAGAATCCTGAATACAATTCTCGAGCCTAGCCAGGACGTGCTAACTATTGAGCGAGCTCAAGCTTTGGAAGCAAATAAAGCAGCCTTGGAGGAAAATAAGGTGAAAGTCATCATCCTAATGACTCGTCATATGGATGATTTTCTCCAGTACGAGTATATGAACGAAGAAGACCCCAGAAGGCTGTGGGTCTCACTCGAAAAAAAGATTTAGCAACGTCTGTGACTCCCTGCTTCCTAACCTAGAAGTGAGATGGCATATCCTCCACTTCTGTGATTTCCAGTCAGTTCTTGACTACAACTCAGAAGCACTTCACATTAAATCCTTAATAAAATTCTGTGGAAAAGATATCACAGATGTAATATTAATTGATAAGACTCCTTCTACCTTCCCTGTCTCTGCTTTGATTGTTGCTAAGAACTATCGAATCAATGTTACTGTAGAACAAATCACAAGGTTTCATGAGCTCATTGGAGCTATGAATGTCGCTGAAAAGCATGAAAACATCCTTATGAAGAACTATAATTCAAGGCTCATGGAAACAGAACATATTCCAGAGTCCAATTATAGTCGTGCCCCTAAGGAAGGGTGCCAAGAGCGAAACCCTAAATCTAGGGACATTTCTGGACATTCTGGTCCATATTCTCGCTCTAATGAGGAAGATAACCGCCAAAATAGGCGAACACGAAACCGAAGAGGTCAACGTGGAAAGAGAGAGGGAGGCAATTCTTCTGGCCATATTGGTGGCGCTACCAACACTAAGAGCCATCCTAATATTGATGCTTTCAAAGTGCTTCAATCATGGGATCCTGATTACAGAGATGTATGTTCTCAATGTGGAGCATCTGGTCATTGGGAACATGTTTGTAGAGCTCGTGAGAGTGTTTTCACCGCCTACAAAACATATTGTGAAGCAAGAGAAGCTCACTACATAGAACAAGAAGATCAAAAAGGTGATCTTGAACTAAGGGTTGAAGACTTCAAATCAGGCCAAGATCAAGAGACTAGCGATTCTGAATGAGTCTTTATTTTTCCAAGAGATGTAATAGGCAATTGCCATATATTTTGTAAATGTCATTGGTTAAGTTTTTCTTCAACTAGGCTCATCCAAAGTAAGTATGATGTCTAGGAAGGTTTTGAGATAAGTGGTACTTAAGCGATCTTTGCTCCACCGACATCTCTCTACTCACCTGGTCATATTTATTTTGGAGTTACCGAATAGAGTCGAACAACTACCTTTGTTTTGCATTAGCTAGTTTTAGATTAGATTTTCTTTTGGTTAAAGAAATAATGATGTATACCGTTGGCTTATGAATAAAATTTCAAGTCATTTTCATTATGACTACATTTCAATTCTAAGCTTTTGAGGAATGAATCCTAGAAAACTTTAGAGTCTTGCGGATAGTGTGACTACACACACCATTCACCGCCATAGGCAATCATTCTTAGAGATGCTGCCTACACATTCCTCCGTGACTATAATGGCTGGGTCATCAAGTTTAGTTCAAGGACATGGAATTGCCAAAATTCCTATTGCCAAATGGCACCTTGATTACTGTCACAAAAACTCTCTACGCTCTTAGGGCGAATTCAACCCTATTGAGCTATTCGAGGCAACAAATTCCATGCTAAAATGTATGTATAGAAAGGAAAATAATTTCTTTCACTACCTCTAATGATTGTAAATATAGACACATCTTAAAGAAAGTTATGTGTCTCTCTAGTGGTTTTTATGTCACCACTATTCGAGCTATTAAATCCAACAAAGTTATGAGAGCAGATATATTGGATTTAGACACATATTGGCTTTGACACGATAGGATAGGTTATCCTAGTCATGATATGATGATCTGTCTACTAAAGACTTCACACGGACATCCATTCTTTCGAGCGAAACGAAGCACGAATCAAAGGTTGATTTCTAAGACTAAGAGTGACCGTCGTCGTTGCCTCTAGCACCACCACCGTCTACCGCCAGCCTAAGGCTGGCACAGTCAATATCCATGACACCATGGATGGCGTCAATCATGGTAATGGTACCCCAGATGATGTTGCAATCACCAACTTTGCTTCAAATAGTGTTTCAGACGCTCAGGCCCAACCAAAATCCTCATTGATTGCTTCTAAGGTCTCTCGCTCGTTCTACAAAGCATGTTCCTTAGGGAAATTAGGACCGAGACTGTCCTACTCAAAGGATATGAGAATATTCATCCCATTCTTATATAGAATCCAAGGAGATTCTATAGACCGATTCAACCAACTTGCGGACATTTAAATATTTCATGATGTTGGTTGACACATAAACATCTTGATCACGTGTTGTGCCATTGCCCACTTGTAATGCTGCTTGTATTTCACTCCTAGCACAAATCATATGCGACGGGCTCACTCCCCAGATCATCCCATTCAGTCAATTCAACTTAACAATGCTAAGGATTTTACATCGAAAACTTTCGATGATTATTGCATATTATTGGGACTGATGTTGGACATCATATTCCCAAATGGTCTCGCGAAAATGACCACAATGGTAGCCCAGACATTGATAATGCGCACCAATCTCCATATATCCTCTTAGGGTGATGCAATATTGCATGCAGCTATGCTAATTCGTCTATGACCCACCGCCACTCAATCTCTCTCTGCGTTATAGCTAGTGACTGGGTACAAGTCTCTCGTACTTACGCTCATTTGAGTGCGCCATTTATGTGCCTAATGCACCTCCATAGCGCACTATGATGGGTCCTCATAGGCGACTAGGAAAATACGTTGGATATGAGACTCCAACAATCGCCTTCCACTTAATGCCCTTGCTAGGCGATCTCTTTAACTCTAGATTTGTGGATTGTCACTTTGACGAGACAATCTTCCTATCGTTAGGGGGAGATAAGAACATAGATGTTCAACATGAACGACAAGAATTGTGGTAGTCTGTCCCTACTATATCTCATCTTGATCCCTGCTAAAGTGACGAGATCACACATATCTGTTGCAAACATGCCTGCAAGGATGGACATCTCTACGAGAGGACGTAGTGCCACCCTATATGGAGGTAGGCATGGCATCAACTCCATAGAGAGTGGCACTCTGGTGTTACAGGCCATGGCCCCAGTTAGGATGCGTGGGAGGTCCATCGGTTCAAAGGATAATTTGGCACAACTCAATCCTTTGATCATCGACATTCAAGATCCCTCTCATGAGAATTTTCCAAATTATGGTTATTGTTGGGGGACACCTCAATATCAGAACATATTCTTGAGAATATAGAGTTCTCTGAAAATAACACTAGTATGCATGAGTCATGGGATAGAAACTCCATCATGATTGATGTTGTATTCACGTATTTCATAGCGCATGAGTTTGTTGGGTCTGATGATATCGAACCACGCTCCGTTGATGAATGAAATTTGGCCTAAATGAAAAGATGTGATCTAGGTTAAGTTGGACTCTCTAATGAAAACGAAGGTTTTTCGACCCAGTGATGTCAAGACCTCATAACATAAAATCTATTGACTAATGGGTCTTCGTTAGAAAGTGTGATGAGAAAAAGATATGGCAATCTCGCCTTATGAAACAAGGCTTCTTACAAAACGCCCTGAAATCGACTACAAGGAGACATATTCTCTCGTAATGGATGTCATTGCACTCCACTACTTGTGTTAGTTTTGTAGTTTCTAAATAACTGAACATGCAGCTTATGAATGTGGTTACTACGTATTTTTATGGGGATCTAGATATTGAATATACATAAAGGTTCCTAGTGGACTTCATTCACCCAAGTCAAGTGGCTCTAGACCACGGAGTGCATTTACAATGAGGTTGAAACCCTCGCTAAATGTTTGATTGGGAAGGGATATGTAAATGCTCAAGCGTTTCAGTGACAAGTTTTCGATTCTATCGTTGTTCATGTTGTAACATGATCTTCTTTGAAAGTCTTAAAGAGTTAAAGGAAACCGCTAAACACTTAAAATCCAAGTTTGAGATTAAGGATCTTGGGAAAACATGATTTTGTCTCAGTTGGGAACTTGAGCACCGTATTGATGGATGCTTAGGCATTTTGACTGTTAAGCCTTCAAGCATACTCATACTACAGGAGAAAACCCCTTTAGTGACAAACCTATTTTGTCTCACATTCAAACAAATTTGTCACCCATAGGTATGGGTGACAAAATCATTTTGTCTCTAATTTTGTCTCTAATAGTGGGTGACAGATTCTTATTAGTGACAAAAGCTAAATTTTGTCACCCAAAAATAAAGGGGACAAAGTATTTTTCATCTCCTATACGCCTACATTTTGTCACCTAAAACATTTCACAATTGAGCAGATATTCTATATATGGCGGGTAATTTGAATAAAATGGCGGGATTTTGGGAATCAGTGACAAACTGTTCGGAATGGGTATGTCACCCATACTTTGAATATTTTGAAATTAATTAATTTTTTATTTTCATATTTAATTGATTATATATTATTGGTGACAAAATGTCACCTTGACACCTGGGAATATAATATCTAATTATCAATTTTATATAACAAATTTCAACACTAAATAAAACTAAATAAAAAAGTATTTAATTGCATTGAATAAATGAAAAGATAGTATAACAGAGAAAGTGAAGTTTTGCGTTTCTACACTTCTACATAGACAATAGGTAGCAAAAACAAGTTTTCTAGTTTAATAATATAAAACTAAAGTTCCATCGGAAAACAACATTAAGGTCCTAATAGCTAGTCTGCACCCTCATCTTCATCCCCATAGATATTCACATCATCATCATCATCCCCATTATCATAATCATCATCATCATCACTGGAATAATGAACATTATACCCTTCAACAGTAGCAAGTTGCTCTTCTATGTGACTGATATGCCTCAAAAGCTTTTCCACCGTGGCTGTCAGCTCAATCACCTTTTGTTCTGTCACGGAAGTATTTGCAGATTTATCACTCTCAGAATAATGGACGGGTTCCTTCCGTGGACCATAGCCCAGACCGCGAATGCCTCTACCCTTTGCAACCCCAACGCCATTTGCCAAGATATCCAACTGCATAGAGACGGGAACTTCTATTTCATCAAGTGAGGCAGCCCCAAGCACTTCAGCTAACTTCTCCTTTGTTTGATTCAATTCTCCTAACATTTTCTTCTACATAATTGAAGAAGAAAAAAATAATTAATTAAAAAGCGATAAAAACAAGATTAAAAATTGAAAATCTTTATAACAAAAGCTAACCCCAGTTTGTTCAGCTGCTTCGTTGATCCATTGACCGTCACGATGTTGATGCATAGCGCTCTAATTCTCAACAAAAGACACATTTTTACCTTTCTGTTTGTGCTCAAAATAAAAAGTTAATATGATCAGTATGCATATAATACATGTTAAAATATTCAATTTTAACTCAATACCTCAAACCTGCAGATTTATGCCAATAAATACCATAAACACATGAGCAGATTAATAATTAAACAGACTGAAGGAGCAAGCGCACATGCAGATTTCAGGCTCAAGTAATATTACGACCAAGCAGAAAACCACTCAGAACCGTGAGAATATATCACTTCTTAGTGATTCGTAAAAGTAAATCACAAGAAAACTTAACATGACTGAAGCGTACTAACATAAGGGCCAAGGACATGCCCCTTCTTTTTACTGATAGTTCCTGTTACAATATATTTTCAATAGGCAGTAGTAACCTCCTTAACTCTAACCATTTGGTTCAGTTGAAGTGCACCTCGCTGGATGCAATATCTAAGACTAGCCTTTCCTAATTCTAGAGAAGAGACAACTTCAATGTTCAAGTTGGACCTTTCATCTGTGTCATTTGAAACATATAGAAGAATCAATGACTCAGAAACCTATAGAAAAAGCAATACTAATTATTTGATCAAACAAGAAATAATACTTATGAACACATAGCAGGTTCACAGCCCAGTTTAAAACACATACACTAAATTATAACAATCGAGTCTGACATGAGGTGAAAGAAAAGGCAAATAAACAAAGAAAAACAGGGGAAGAAGTTAATTACCAATAAATTTGAAAGAAAACTGCACAATCTGCAATCAATCAGTTCAGAATTCAGAGTTGCCTACATGTATGTGTGTACTAGTTTCTATTATTCTCAAAGAATAAATCAATATCCGCACACAAAGTTAAACCAAGAGCTGAACCATCACCAAGTAAGACACCACCATGTCTAGTTACCAACAGATTTATTGTAATAAAGACTATAAATAATTCATTACCTTAAGTGCAGCTTCCATATGTTTTTGGTAAGGCCGCGAACCTCCACAGTGATTATACTCTTTCTGATTTCGATTTGCAGCATTAACTTGACTTCGTTTCTGCAATAACAGGACATTAATATACAGTTAATATAATAAAAGAACTTTAAACAATATCAATAAAGATGAATTCATATACCAGATAGGTTTCATCTATGAACAGCTCGTCACAAAGCCACTCCCATTCATCTATTGATCTTTCACCAAAGAGCTTTTCTCCGGGTGGGTGTGCTCGAGCATATTCTAAATCATGAGCATACTTTTTAAAATGTCCATGCAACTTGGATCTCCAAGATCCAAATGCCTTGGCCATCTTTTTCCCCACAAATATCCTCAGCTCTGGGTCAGTCCAATCAAACTCGAAATTAGTCTACAATAAAGTGAAAAAGAAGTTACTAAATTAGACAAGAACTAAACAGAAAAGATATATTACATAACTCACTGTCAGAGCCTCTTTGATGTCATTCTTGGCATCCTTTGGTACTTGTCTCCACCATTTGAATTTGAGTGGAGCTAATTTGCGTGTGAATGACCCAATCTCGTTAACAAACATAGCATTGGCTTCAACGGTCTCAGGGAGCTTTTGATCCGCGTCCATCTTGATTGGAATTCTCTTTTTGGTTGCACTAACAATAGCATGAGCTTTCAACCCTACTGTAATGCCACGGGTCTTCTTCACAGGTTCTGGATCTAAAGGAGGGTCACAATTCTCATCTGGAATACACTCTTCATTATCCATTCGGAGTTGAACTCTCTTCAGTTTTGGATTGATCACACCAGGAGTTCCCAACTTATTCTTTATAATGTCACGCGCCTTCTTCACAGGTTCATGACAGTTCCCATTTGGATTGGATTGCTCATCACCCATCGGAATTTGATTTCTCTTCTTTGTGGGATTGGTTGTAGCATGAGTTCCTAGCCGTAGAATATTGCCATAAGTTTTCTTCACATGTCCCTGAGATGAAACTGGCACAGAACGGCCAACTCCACCTATGATAAACAAGGAAACTAGTTTTTTAAAAACAAAATGATCATGCATCTTCCAAGGTTTACAATATGAGATAAAAATAACTTTATTTAAAGCCAAAATCTGTAATAAGTGGAGTTGGAAATAGCAACTAATATAAAGATAGCAAGTAAAGTTGAACTGAAACACTATCTATTATGCATCCTAAATGTAGAGTCTTTCCAACTCTGAAAGATGCAAACTTCTTAATCCAACTATAATCTGTCCTTGAGAGAAAACTACATAAACCTGCAAGTTAGCTGTGGAACATATTAAAAGTGTTTTTCTCAAGTAATAGCTTATATATAGACATGTACAGATCACATTATTCTCTTCCCATCAAAATATATAGATGTACCTATTTACATACATTATGAACTTAAACATGTATAAGTAGGTATGAGTGTCTGGTATAAATTTCTGTGGGAGATCATCGATCAATGGAAGAAGAAAAAAGCTATACATTCTTGTCGGGAACAGTTAGACAATGTCCCTGCCTTCAGGGAATCTAAACCTTCAAAATGACAAAGGCAGGTCGCTAATTCATAGAAGCATAAAATACACAATCAAAAGACATATACCTCAAAAATGATCATCACATCATCACTACAATTGTAGCACCATGATGAAGACTACTGATCAGATTTAACACTTAGCTAGCATTAGCAGTGTTCATGCTTTTGAATTTTGCGCAACTACTTGCTACAGACAAACCAAATCACACAAATATGAATTTAATAAACATTAGCAGTGACGCATTTGTTACTTGTTTCAAAAATGATATAAAATAAATGACAACCAAGAATTATTCCTTCATAAGTGATGCATTTGTGTCTAGCGTTATTGGTCAATTAAATTTGCTAGATCATAGGTAGCTGTTTGTGTTTTGTTCCTTTTTCCCTTATAGTCTACAGAACAACTTGAAGACAGATTGATCGTAGATTTGGAAACCAAATCACAGATATAAGCTTATCTGTCTATCTATTCATCTAAGTAATCACCTTCTGCAACTGTCCTACATCCTTATATGATTAGCTTAGCCTAGCTTCCTAAATTGAATTATTTCACCTACTTGGCTTTCGTACAAAATTCATCTAAACACTTTCAAATATGAATTTAATAATACATTTGAATCTAAGGAATTTAATACACTTAGCTAGCATTAGCAGTGACGTGTTTGTGCTTGCCTCTTGATCCATATTAGCAAAATAATCCTTATTCAACCAACAAATATGCAATTTAATAAACACTTTACATATCCAAAATCATATAATGTCTTTCCTTATTTTTCTATTATATACATGTCCACTACCATCATGTTTCAAGACTGGTCTTAGCTCGCATAAACCATAAAAAATAAAATAAAATAAAATAAAAAGGAGAGAGGAAGATATTAATAGACTACGTGGAACTTTAGAGCATACCTGGACACCTTTTGTGTAATACTAAAGCAATTTTTGGATTGAAGTGAGCTCAACAAAACCTAAAAAACAAATCAAGACAAAAGCAAAATAAAATTTCAGCTTTTCAAGGCCAAAAGATATGGTCCGCAGAAAATTAGTAAAGATATAAGTAAGCTGTGATTAAAGGTTGTTAACGCTTTCTCACACAACAAAAAGGACATTACAGGACTCTTCCTGATCATAGACCAGCTTCTTTATAAACTACTAAGGACCATAACATTAATGAGCCTACATCTAACATATTATAAGCAGAAGCAAAGACAAAGGCCATGTCAAAATGTATATGACATAAATATACGTAAATTAGAAAACTTACTTGTTCTTCTCAATATCGATCAGTTGCATCACTCTTTTTAGCACTTTCAACAATCACCTACAGAAGACAATGAATTCCAAAACAAAACTAAAGAGAAACATAGAGTAAAAACCGCAAGAGCAAAGAAGAATCATACTAGTATTCAATCCGGATGATGCTCTCTGATGCGATTCTGCTTCCCTTTTTCCTGGAATATATAAAGACACAAACTGTAAACTTTAACATAGATTGAAAATAGTACGAGTGTGACAATTGAGACTATAAGAACAATTTTATGTTTCCGCTTAGCAGAAAGTAATGCTTTGGATTTTCCATACAAAACTGTATCCAAGAACCCCGCCGTATCTCTCAATAACCTTTTCTCTGGCTATTGGAAGTCCAAGTAATATATATATATATATATATATATATATATATATATATAAAGAACCAATTACAGTCACTTCCCTATATTAACAATTAGTTCCTGAAGCCATCACTATCCACCACATCAAATCCAAATATATTTAAACCTGAGTTCATCTCTCTACATAAAACTTAACCACCCCCAACAATTCCATCAAGACGTGCATATGTTAAATAAACAAGATTGTCAATTCTAAATGGGTGAGAAAACAAAAACAAAAACCCAATTAATATAAAACCAAAATTAGAGAGATGATATCATCAAAAAATAACAATACTGAAATTGAAAAGTCTACAGCAATCAAGAATTCATATCCCAAACAATTATCCATTGTTTTCTTACCAGTATAAGAACCCATCATCTCAACTGGTATATTGTAATCAAAACACAATTACAATTGAAAATTGAGAATACCCATTGAAACAAATCAAATTATAAAAAGAAAAGAAGACAAAAATTAAAAATTTACCTGATCGATAAAAAACCCAAGATGAAGGGGTTTGGTGCTGGTGATTTAGGATGATTTTGAGATTGGGCTGCTGGGGTTGAGAAGTGAAAAGAAGAGATTAGAGAGAAGATGATGTAGTAGTTTGAGGTTTGAGGAGATGAAGTAGTTGTCGATCGAAGGTGGAGTTCATGTTGCTGGCAGTTTGAGGTTCGAAGTTGTGAACGCTTGGGAAAATAGATTTCGCGGTGGATAGGATGAAAGAAGGAAAAAAAAGAAAAAAAGAAAAAAAGGTATTTATACCTCATCCTCTTTTACATAATACTACACCGTTTTGGAGATTTGAAGTCTCAATGTTTTTTCCTCTCAATTAAATTTTTGATTTCCCGCTGGTGGAATAAAGGCCAACTGCCTAAATTATAAAAACAATAGGAGGCAAAATTATATTTTGTCTCTAATAAAAAGTTGAGACAAAAAGATTTTGTCTCCTTTCTTTATTATTTTGTCAAGCAAACATTAATATAAATTTAATTTAAGATGACAACTTATTGGTGACAAACTAAAAAATTGTGCCACCCATTATAGTTATTAGTGACGCAAATGACTTATGTCGCCTATACTTTTGTCTCTAAAGGGGTTTTCCCTTGTAGTGGATCGTCTGTAGTCTTTATCCTAAAAAGGGTCCTCTTCGTCCGAAGGATGATGACGAAGATCTGCTAGAGGCAGAAGTCCATACTTGAGTACAATAGGCGCATTATTGTACTTAGCTCAATGTACAAGACTAAACATCTCATTTGCAGTGAACTTGTTAGCTAGGTATAGCTTTGCACCAATGCGACGCCATTGGAGTGGTGTAAAAGATATGAGCTTGTTCTATCCCTAGATAAAGATGATGGATTCGGACCTATCACACACCAGGAACGCCGCCAACACTGCCCTGCATCCTCTATCCCCATTCCAAAATGATATTAGTATTTTGGAAGGTTTTGTTAATGCTGGGAATCTCTTTGACCTACACAAAGGTTATTCCCAAACTGTTGTGTGTTCACCATGGGTTAGACTGCGATATCTTAGAGGTCTGTAAAACAGACCCTAGTCACTATATATATCTTCGAACCATGCAGAGATCATTGTTCTTCATGAAGTAGTTTGTGAATGTATATGGATTGGATCAATAATTACACATGTTTGAAGCAATTGTAGTTTGAAGTCTACCACAGATTAGCCTACGAGCATTTATGAGGATAATGCTGCTTGCTTTGAACAAATGAAGCAAGACTTCATCAAAAGCGACAACACCAAGCATAATCAACAACAACAGGCTCTCCCCAAGATCAAAATGAACTAGGTTCGATATGAGGTCAATGTGGCAGACTTGTTTACAAAGTCATTGTCTAAATCCACTTTCGAGAAACATGTTGGTAGCATCATTTGTGGAAGTTATCCAAACTCCCATGATGGTAGTCATCAGCGGAAGATGCAGACATCAGGGGGAGATGCCTACATGTTTGGTCTCTAAACGTGCAGATTGTGTTGTACTCTTTTTCTCTTTTGACCGAGGTTATTTTTATTCCACTGAGTTTTGTGTTACTCGACAAGGTTTTTGACGAGGCAAAGAGAGGAGCACCACATTTGGGCGACACAAGGGGGAGTGTTTAAGGAAATTTAATTTATGTGTCTAGCCCAAACTCTGGTGTCTTGTCCAAGTTGTAATATGGTTAGTCTTACAAATGTCATCGTAGATATCCTAATCATAGTACGATTATATTTTCTTGTAAGACTCTGATTCTTTACTTGTAATCATCTATATAAAGAAGCCCCTATTAAAAATGAAAACACAACTCATTCTCCAAATTCTCTCTACTGTTCTCTCTGCATTCTTTTTTCCTAAAACACTATAAAAATTTTCAATTAATAGATTTTGATAATTTTTGGATTAGCCAGTAGTAAGAATATATATTTTATTTTTTGTCAGAAAAAATTTTCAATTAGGCAAAAAGGGTTTATTTGATGTTAATAATGTGTTTATTGGGAATCAGAAAAATTTATTCAGGAAGATGTTAAACAAATAGACAATTCTCAGTTGCCCTCTATTTTTAAAACAGACTAATGAATAATTATGTTGGTTTTAATATTGTAAAGATAGTTGGCCATGAGTCTATGTATGATCAATCATACAATTTTTGAGACCCAAAATCAAATATATAGAACTTGTACTATAATCAACTCACATTTTGATATCTCAAATTTCAAAATCATCACTTTGTTACTTTAATTTTACATTTTGTCACTAAATTTGGTATATGTTGTCAAATTTTCATCAGATTAATTCAAAAAGTTATTCTTAATTATTTTAATGACAAATTTATTTGCATGTTCCAAACTCATTATTGAATATAAAGTTGAGGTATCGAAATAATTATTTTGCAACTTGAAAGACCAAAATGCCAACAAACTCCAAGTATTGTCGGTAATTTTTTTTCCTCTAATTTTGATCTCTCAATAACTTACCTTTTTCTTCTTTTATTATTAAAACTCATTTAAAAAGGATAGACCATCAAGTGTGAAGTCTGAACTGTAGTAGGCCACTTCATCCATTATCAATTGATTTTGGATGTAAACTCCAGATTACTTTATCAATCGATCAGCAGGGTCTGCAATGACCCTGACGCCCTTGAATTTCTTATATACATGCAATAGCTAGTTTATCACTTTATTGAACTGATTCAAGAAAGAACATTCATTTAGCTTTATAGGCTGCCATTTATTTATTGAAAGAATTAGTCTAGGGGGAGAACTGTGTGCAAGATAGTCAATAATAAGAACCAGCGGTGCTACAATTAGGTGATGTATATTTAGTGTCAAAGCCGATTGCATCCAGTGACTGGAGGAAAGAATGTGGTTTTCTGCTATTTAGAGCTGCGACTAGGAAAATGAGGAAGAGGAAAATATTACAATGGTGGCAAGCTAATTATTGTATATATCGTTTTGATATTAGTATCGCTTTTCCTTTGATGCTTTTGATATTAGTATCGCTAATAAAGTGTTTATTGCTTTACCCAGTCCCATAGCCGTTAATCTTTCACCAGATGTCGTCTTATACAACCAAAAGCTCTGCTTTATAATTACCATGCCTACCTTT
>LYNE01000919.1:41720-60333 GCA_001662545.1 Rosa x damascena | reverse complement strand
TTGAAGAGCTATAAGTCATGTAAAGTTATGTTTTTCTAATGTGAAGGGATAATCGTGTTTAAGCTTGGAATAGCTGAGCATTTTGGAGATGTATGCTATATGGAGCTTGTCTATGTCAATCAACGAACAACAACAGATTAGAATTAGACCATATCTAACTTATACACAAGAAATTAAACAAATTGATATCATATGAACAATTTAGAAATGGTATGCCAGAAATTCCAGAAACGATGTCTACAGTTAATAGCAACAAGAGCAATATGAAAAATAAAATAAAAAATCTAATTTCTCCCCAGATGCAACATTTATGTACTGTAATATATCAACTATACCCTATCACTTCTCTCAAGATGACACTAACTCTGTGGTTCAACAAAAACAGATGCAATTCTCTGCAGCATTTACAGATATATGATACAGAATTTCCATTGTGTCCCAACTAGTGACAAAATTACTTAGTGATATAGTCACTTCCCATTACCTTCAACGAATGCAGTAGTACTTGGGAGAAAATGGCATCAGACTTTGTTTGGAGCAGATCATGATGGGTTAAAAAACTTAAAATTCAGGTTAAAATTACGTTCAAGACTTCAAGTCATGCGTATATATAATTTTCTGTTTATAATGTGGTTAAAATTATGTTAAACGGTCCCCCAATTGTAGTTCTTAAGTTCACCTTAATTTCCTTAATTAATTAAATTATGGTCCTGTTGTCCATGATTAATACATAAAATGCACTGCATGAACTATTACGTAGTTGTAGTGGACTATTGGTTTACTTTATTCCGGAGTAATATAGTTAGACTTTGATAGTGGGTTACTTGTGTCTTTATCACGCCAGCAAAGGAAACCATTGTTAATAATGGTTATTGGGCCATTGCTATTGGTGTCACTCACCGATTATTGGTATCCATTGGCCCAACTGACACCATTAGTGATGGTGTCTGACAGTCTGAAGGCCAAATTTGCAGTAGTGTATACGCATGCATGAGTTTGTTTTCATAAATAGGACAAAAAAATAAAAATAAAACCACGTTTGATACTGCCCATGTTCCACTTTCAATTCTATAACTACCATCTAAATTTCAATTTATTATCATCCACTACGTATGTACTTTCAGAACATTTTATAAAAACCAACCACTATGTACCATTTCTCCTCTATATGAAGTTATGAACCATAGCTCTTCTTTATCTTCAACACCAAAAAATGGGTTCCCGACCTCACGTTGTAGATGACCTCGGTGGCAATCTCCATATCTTCAGCGACGGTTCTATCTGGCGTCGCCCTTTCAAAGACATAAACTTCGGCCCTATTCGATTCATCGATGACAGTTCCGTCATCTTCAAAGACATTACTTACGACCAAAACCTCAACCTCTCCCTCCGTTTATACAAACCAAGACTAACAAACCCTACTTCCTCAGCTGCCAAGCTCCCGGTGGTGCTCTACTTTCACGGCGGCGGTTTTTGCGTCGGCTCACGTGTCTGGCCCCACTACCGCAACGTATGTGTCCGATTGGCAGCCGAGCTCAACGCCCTTGTGGTGTCACCGGACCACCGGCTTGCGCCGGAGTATAAGCTCCCTGCTGCGCTGGACGATGCGGCGTGTGTGGTGGATTGGCTGCAAAGGGAGGCCTTGATGAGTGAGAGTGGCGATGACTGTGATGCATGGATACGTAGTGGTGTCGTTGACTTCGATAGGGTTTTTATCGTGGGTGATTCTTCCGGTGGCACCATAGCTCACCACCTGGCGGTTTCGCTCGGAGGCGGATCAGTCAAGGTGGCGCCGCTTCGGGTACGGGGGTACGTGTTGGTGGCGCCATTTTTTGGTGGAGTGGAGTGGACAAAATCAGAGCAGGAGCCTCATGAGCCACGGCTGACATTGGATGTAGTTGAAAGGTAATTCTTTCTAGCTACCGGCCTCTAGTTCTTAATTAGCTTGACGAATTAATTATATGAATACTATGAAGCCAATATGGGAAATAATGCTTCTTCATGCATGCCACCGTTCTGGAAAAGAAGAAACAAATTTTTTGGTTGGAAAAGATGAAACAAATTTTGGGCCAACTTTCAGAATGCAAAACGATTGCCGCAGGTAGCAACTTACTATCGAAGCTAGGAAATTTTTTTAGGTGAGGGTGAAATCCCAACATCATTACAAACTTAGTGTATGACAACGAAATTGATAATGGTTCATTGATGCAGTGGTTAATTGAAGGCTAGGTTCATGTAGCTTAATCCTTACAGATTGTAGGTTCGGATATGGAAACTTATATTTTGGACTTGCTTAAACCTATTTTTGACTTTGTGATGGCAAAAACTGGCTACCTTGGAGAAGCCTACACATAGCTCCGCTGCTGGGTACGAATAATTAAATGAAGATTATTGATAAAGATGTAGGACTTCGTGATATTATAAGTTGTCATAGGTAGACTTAGTTATACTTATACCACTAATTAATCAACACTTGTCATAGGTACCAGACCAAAAGAAAGTCATTTTCATAGGATCGTAGATTTAAATAGTGCATAATCCAATTTAGTTAGTATGACCTAGTACCTACTGATCCAAAATGATTAAGATAATTAACTATATAAGTATGACCTACAATTAATAAGTAGTGGTGGATGATCGTCTCCACATGTAAATGACTCGGTTATAAATTATAGACCATCAAGTCTGAACTACAGTAGACAAAATCTTAAAATCCAGAGAACTAGGGGTTCAAGAATTAGTCTATCAGACCATTTCTAGCTACTTTTTGCTGTTTTACTTTACTAATTTTGTGCTCTTCACTGTCAACTCTTTAGACTTTGGAGGCTTTCCCTGCCAGAAGGGGCAACCAGGGATCATCCGCTGGCAAACCCATTTGGACCAAACAGTCCACGCCTTGAGACGGTGGATCTTGATCCCATCTTGGTTATTGTGGGTGGCGATGAAATGTTGAAAGATAGATCGGTGATGTACTGGAGTAAACTAAAAGAGTTGGGAAAGAAAATTGAATATGCGGAATTTGATGGAGAGCAACATGGCTTTTTCTCAATTAATCCATACTCAGATGTTGCAAATGAAGCATTCCACGTTGTTAAGAGATTTGTGATTGAAAACTCCAACTAAGACATTGATCAATGACGATCATCATCATCTCTCGTTGTTTGGAAAACTTTGGAGTTCGTCAGTTAAATATTACCATGCACCAATAAATTATGGAGTGTACTACTGAATTTCATCAAACAGAAATCACGATTTAGTTCTTCTGCGTCTCTCTATTTCTTCTTTCTTCTTTTTCTTCCTCAATCTCCGAAAACCTATAACATGGTATCAGAGCTTAGATCAAACACCTTAGTATAGTAATCACTAATCAGCAGTGCCTGCAATGACCCTGGCGCCCTTGAATTTCTTATATGCATGCAATAGCCAGTTTATCACTTTATTGAACAGATTAAAGAAAGAACATTCATTTAGCTTTATAGGCTGCCGTTTATTTATTGAAAGAATTAGTCTAGGGGGAGAACTGCGTGCAAGATGGTCAATAATAAGAACCAGCGGTGCTACAATTAGGAGAGATGTATATATAGTCAAAGCCGATTGCATCTATTGACTGGAGGAAAGAATGTGGTTTTCTATTTAGAGCTGCGACTAGGAAATTAAGGAAGAGGAAAATAATGCAATATATGGTGGCAATCTAATTATAGTATCGTTTTTATATTAGTATCGCTTTTCCTTTGATGCTTTTGATATTAGTATCGCTAATAAAGAGTTTATTGCTTTGATGCCTTTAATCTTTCACCAGATGTCCTCTTACACAACCAAAAGCTTTGCTCTATAATTACCATGCCTTACTTTATTTCTTTCCTTTTTTTTTTAAGAGCTACTAGTCCTGTGAAATTATGTTTTTCTGATGTGAAGGGAGAGTCGTGTTTAAGCTTGGAATAGCTGAGCATTTTGGAGATGTATGCTATATGGAGCTTGTTTATGTCAATCAACGAACAACAACATATTAGAATTAGACCATATACACAAGAAAACAAATTGATATCATATGAACAATTTAGAAATGGTATGCCAGAAATTCCAGAAACAATGTCTACAGTTAATAGCAACGAGAGCAAAATAAAAAATATATAAAAAAATCTAATTTCTCCCCAGATGCAACATTTATCTACTGTACTATATCAACTATATCCTATTACTTCTCTCAAGATGACACCAACTCTGTGGTTCAACAAAAACAGATGCAATTCTCTGCAGCATTTACAGATATATGATACAGAATTTCCATTGTGTCCCAATCAGTGATACAATTACTTGTGATATGGTCACTTCCTATTACCTTCAACGAATGCAGTAGTGCTTGGGAGAAAATGGCATCAGACTTTGTTTGGAGCAGACTTGGCAACTTCTGGGATCCCAGTCACTTGGTAATATACTGATATTGTCACTTTCCATTACCTTCAACGAATGCAGTAGTACTTGGGAGAAAATGGCATCCGACTTTGTTTAGGAGCAGATTTAGCAACTTCTGGGATCCCAAACACATTCCAGAACCTCAGAGTCTCGTCCCCTGCTGATGCAACAGTGAACCCATCTGGGCCCTGCGTCATATAGAGCACTCTAGAAGTGTGACCACTGAGCTCTGCCAACCTCACCATGGAAGGGTACTTCCATAGGATGAGCTGGTTCTCTGTAAAGCCATGAGAGCTTAGCAACTCGCGTTCATGGCTGTTCCACAGTAAAGCACACACTTGAGAGCCTGTGTTGACTGAATTTACGCAGGAGCCTGTGTGTGCATTCCAGAACTTAATTGTATCATCCCCTTCACCGCCACCAGAGGCTAGTAAATTCGCTTGGAATGGACACCAAGAAAGGGCTTTGACTGCTGAAGTGTGATCTTGAAGCCTGTGAAGCCAGTGAGCATTTGGAGAGGCAACTGACCTATCCCATATGAAAACGAGATTATCGTTACCTCCACTTGCTAGCTGTTGGCCAGAGGCAGACCATTTTAGTCCACAAACCTCCTCCTGGTGGCCCAAGAAGGTTTGAACAATATGGGATCTAACTCTTACGTCATTGTTGATAATATTTCCATCCCTTGAACCTGTTGTGAGAATCTCTTTGTTCCATGCCAATGAACCTACTCGTTCATGGTGAACCTTCAATTTTCTTAACTGCATTGTGATTAGCATAGTAAGTAATAGCACTAAATGTTTTGTTTCAAAGGAAAAGAAAAACAATATATATATATATATATATAAGCAATGGTCTTACCAGTTTAACAGAAATAGAATCCCACAATTCGACACAAGAATTGTTTAGTCCAATAGCAATGTGCCTCCCATCAGCAGCCCAGCTAATGCTTGTAACAGGACCATCATCATCAGAAACTGTGACGAGCTCTGAGGTGGAGCTGTTTGAAGCATCCCATAGGTACACCGTGCTTTCAAGAGCTATTGCAAGGATGTTGTTGCTGCCCCAGTCCAGTAAATTCAAGTAGAAATCATCAGAGAGATCGGGAGCATCCAATATCTTCTCTGCAGTCTGCAATATCAATTTGGATCGGTTAGCGCAGCCGCCCGGCATTACTAGCGCGCGCACGCACACACTCAATTTGAAAGAACCAGTAAAGAACACCATACAGCATTAATTACTAGCACACACACACTCTCAATTTGAAAGAATCAGTAAAGAACATAGTATTTCTACATGTCATACACACAGAGAGACAACTCTCTCTCTCTCTCCCCCCACGTCTGTGCACACTTTGACAAACCAATTTAAAAGTAGCAGCACAGCAACACTCTTAACGCACACATTACAAAATCAACTTGAATCAGCACAGCCACACTGACAATATATTACTTTTGCTATAGCACAGATATATTGCAATATATTCAAAAGTATTAGCACCGCAAGAGATATTCCTATGTATCACACAAACAGACACTCCGACTACTCAATTTGGAAGAATTAGGATTCCTGTAGATCATATACACACACAGCATATGCTCATCCTCACAGATACATCCCCAAGTAAATCATAACTCTAAACAGCCCCGCAAAATACTTAGCATCAAAGCAACCAAAAGATGTTTAAATAAGCTACCAAAGTCCCATTCAATCCCGAAGCTTATGCAATTATACCTGAGAAATGTGTCTCCGGGGCCTGGATTTGGCCTTATGACTTGGAGGTGAAAGCAATGCCCTAGGAATTGGTTCAATTGGGGCAGGAGGTTTGCTCTTGAATGTAAGAATTCTCCGGTTCATGTTGAGTGTTTCAGCCAATAGCTTCTGGTATGCCACACTCGATGCAGAGCTCTCAACTGGGTTCTCTTTGCCTGTTCTCCTCTCTGTGAGCACGGCATTTGCATAACCAATGTCCATAGACTCCCTATCAGGAATGAACCTATCCAACTGTAACAACAAAACAAAACTCAATCAGAAAACTAATTTGGGACAAACCTATCCGACTGAAACAACATATTGAAATTCAATCAGAAAACTAATTTGGGATGAACCTATCCAACTGTAACAACATATGAAATTCAATCAGAAATAAAGAAAATGATTCGAAGTTCGAATCTTGATCAAACCATGTGGTGGGTTTCAATAAAAATTAGGGTTTCGCCAAAAGAATAAAAACCCAGAATTGGGGCAAATCGTTCACAAAGAAAAACCCTAAATTTGGGACAAAATCGAATCAAATTAAAGAACCCAGAGATGGTTTCCTTACGTTTTCTCGACTACGCTTTCTTGGAAAGAGCGGTTCTTGAATTGGGTAAAGGGAATTGACCTTTCTTGATGAATCCATAGCACCTGAACCCACAAATTCGCACAATAATAAGAGAAGGAGGCACAGAGAAAACAAAAAAAACAGACGATGAAAGTCTGCGATTAATCGAAAATGAAAGAAATACGAAATCAAAAATTGCGAAATTGAAAGAGAAGAGAGAGGAATGGCGGTGAGTTTGATCGTTCTCGGCAGGGCGATTGTGTGAGAGAGAATGGAAGGGAATGGAATGCGCTTTAGGAAATTGAGGGGATTATCCGAATAGGTGTTTGTGAAATTTGAAGGGTTTTCTCAACGGCTAGTGGTTTTAAATTGGAAACTCTTTATCTCGACGAAAACCCGAGTTTGAAGCCCAAATCCGGGTCCGATTAAGCAAAGGACCGATTTTTTTTTTATTCTTTTTTTTTTTTTTTTGGAGTATTTGGATTTGAAGTTGGCTTACCTATTTAAAATCTCAGTTACTAAATAATTAAATATATGTATATGCCAGTTCCTTTTGCATTATACAGCGTAAGAATTAACTAAAAAGATAGGCTCATTGTTATTGCTGTAGTGCGAGTCTTTGTCAAATTCACCATGCTTTTTCTTTGTAGAGAAAATTTGAAAATGTTAGTTCAACAACAAGAGGGATGGGGCTACATTGTAGTAACTTTAGTTGGAAGAAAAGTTAAATGGAGTGAATTGCAAATAAGGGTTAAAACATGAAAGGTGAAGCTTCAATTGTCGTTCTCAACGAGACATGATAGTGATGGTAGTCATGGTACTTCACTAGTTTAGCAGTACTCTTTATATGACTTTTATACATGTAATTAGGAAAATTTTACTTAATCAATGAAATTTAGTCTTTTTCTTTTTGCCAAATGATAGCTTATTATGATACCTTTTTACAAATGTGGTTATCTTAGTATGCTCGAGCTCTTTTTTGTTATAAAAAATTTCTTGAAATTTTTAACGATTGTAATAATTTAGAATGATATTTCGCACAACCTTGGAAGCAGATACAAGCCACAAACAGCTTGAAGCTAGAGCATGTAGAACCTATTAAAAGGTGTACTACACCAATAACATGTCCTATTATAGGAGAAGTTGAGCACAACTCTAAAACAACTATATATGTAATTTGAGCAGAAGCTGCAGCATCCTCGAGATAATTACCAACAAGAATGTGGAAATCATTGTCATGATCTTGAGAGTTGTGAATTAAACAAATATGGACTGCTTTAAAGAAGAAAGCAAAAGACTAATCCATACTATATTCACCCTAGTACAAATCAAACTACTCACCTAAGCACGCAATTGTGGTACTCACAGCACGCTGGCACAGTGACTCATAGAGTGTAGTGTTCATCAATCCACCAAATTAACAAGCATCAAAACTATTGTTCGTCAAATGAAGTGAAGGGCAAAATCTAAATAGAATCAAACTTATCGCAGGACCCGAATCCCAGGTCCAAATCAGAAATGGACTTAGAATATGATCAATATCCAATCTTGATTTTGTAGGCAAGTCTCATCAAATTTGAGACCTGCCCTACCTAGACGAAATCTTCATACCAATCGTGTTACCTAAATCCCAATGCCTCATGCTGCCAAATTTCAGAGCCCGAAAACAAACATGTCGGTGACTGCACCTCTACACCAGGGAGATGTGATTTTGGTAGTGCAAACAACCCACAGTGGTCTTGAAACAATCGCACATCGCACATGTCTTGATGGCCACCGACATTTATCAATGTCGGTGATGATCAACAGGTAGCGAGAGACGGAGAAATAATCTCCTAATAAATTGAACTGGAACCAATGCCTTACGACGTCGACAGAACCTCAAGCCATGATGACTAGAATTTGGAGAGAGCAGACGACTCATGTACTGGTTACGCTCAAGCGCTAATATGTTCAGGAAGTGTTCTAGAATTGGAAATGTGTACAAAGGTGCTTCAATCAAGGTGAATTAGTTGTGGTGGGAGTTTAGACCAAAAAAAAAAAAAGTTGTGGTGGGAGAAAGAAGAGATGCGAGTGAAATGTGAAAGCTTGTGCAAAAAAGAAATAAAGAGGGAGAATTAGGGTTTATAGATTTGGTTTGACCACTGGATTAGTTTAGAGTTGTCCCTTATTCAATGCAACCGAAGTGCCTGTGTGTTTAGCATATAGGGAAAATTTCACAAATGGTCATTTCAACTATGACTCATTCGACACTTTGGTCACTGAAGTTTCAAATATATCACTTTAGTCACTCAACTATTACACTGTCAATCACTTAAGTCACCCAAAGAGTATTTTTTATAATTTTTTTTAATGAAAAAAATTAACAAAGTGACTTAAGTGATTGACAGTGTAATAGTTGAGTGACCAAAGTGATATATTTGAAACTTCAGTGATCAAAGTGTCGAATGAGTCATAGTTGAGTGACCATTTATGGAATTCTCCATAGCATATATGTGTCTGGCCATTGTTCTCCATATATTTCCCCCTAAGGATGAGTCAACAAGTCATATATTATGGGTGTTAGAAGTTATTCAGTATCATCACAATATATGCTTGATGAATGATGATCGAGTTGGTGTCTACGGGCGTGTGAGTGGAAAGGTGAACGAAGGATGTATGATTTCCTTCTAAATCTAACATCAATAAGCCAAATTGAAGACCAACGGGTACAATATATTCAATCTCAGTTGGTATTAAGCAAATAAATAATAATAAATTTGAAATGTACAATGTATGACAAGTTTACTTAATTAGAATGAAGTGACTAATTTCAAATGAGAGTCAACTAGTGTTTACTAACACGTACGGAAATAGATGTGGGTCCCATATTAATGGAATTATGGAAATAATCTGTTCCGATGAAATAACTAGAAGTTTGTTAACCAATATTGGGAGTAGATATTAGGAATGCTCCCACCATAGTGCATTTTTTTTTATACCAAAAACTAATAATGAAGCCTGCTTACCTAAGAGATGTTTTTAAGGGACTGTGATGGATAAGTGAATATAACATTTGAAAATAAATGCACAGTTTTAAGTTATTATTTCAGCTTTTAAATTTAATACATGCGGTTGAGATGAATTTGTCCCGCACAGTCCCTTAAAACTATCATTTAGGTGAGCAAGACGCAGTCATCTATACAAGCCCATTATATAGAAACCAAATGGGCTAAACAGTTTTTGTCATCTATGCAATCAAATGGCTAAATGGTTTCTACTTGGGATAATTTTTTGTAGGAAATAGGAAACTACAAAATGCATGGCTTCGATCATTAAATTAGATAATAGAAATATATATGATGTTCCTCAAATTTTAAGTTTGAAGATATCCTCTTTAGAACATCTCTCATCATCTATATATCTAAATAACTGTGTTTGTTTTACCGTTTTTATTTTCACTATTTTTTTTTATGTCTGTTTGGCTCCAAATTTGTTGTAGCTGGTCAACAGTCTCTTTTCTGCGCGGGCGTGCTAGCACCGTTTGGGTGCGGTCGTCGGGGGTGTCCCTTAACCTGATTTCTTTTGAGCGATTGTGGACGAGGAGAGCACCAACCTCGTCGCGGGATTCTTTGTGCCTCGTGGTGAGGACTTTTGCTAAGCTTCTTCAAAATCACACAATCGATACTCGACGTCGTAGATCGAGCATAGCGAAAATCATTGGGAAGTGGGGAGAACTTGCTAAAGAGTGACTTTAGCTTGGCTGGTTTGCGAGGGCGTTACTCTTGCTTGGCTGGTTCCGTAACCATTGTGGTCGCGGTACTACAGTAAGCTCCCAAGGAGACTAGGACCGAAGCACGTTGACAGAGGGTTTGGTGGCACTGACAGTCGACTCCTGAGGATTCTGGGACTGGAGTGTGGTCACCGATAAAAGAAGGAGAGGGGTTGCTCTAGAGAGGCTTGGATTTAATCGTAGAGATTAATTGATGAATTGTGTCTTGTTACTTCGTCATAGCCTCTATATATAGGCTATCAGGCCACAATGGTTGGCCTTAAACAAATCATGATGGGTTTTCCAATTAAACACTAATGGAATCATGATAGGTTTTCCAATTAAGCACTAATGGAATCATGATAGGTTTTCCAGTTGACCACCATGAAATGTAGTTGAATGCTTCCCCACGTGCATGTCATATTCCTTAATTGAATGGAGTATGAATATTCGCATGGGCGTGCCTTTTCTTGCAGCTTGCATAATCTTCCATAATTATGCAGGTATGCTTTATTTAGCCTCTAAATAATATATTTCGAACTTGTCGACAATATATAGCTTGAGCCACTGACATTGACTCAATTTCTCCAAAACACGCCTTGTCAGGCCAAAATACTCGTTTTGGGTTCAAACAATGTCCTAGAGTTTTTACTTATAAAGTTTGAACACGTATATAAAGCTATGCGAGTCGAATAATGCATTGACTGCATAGATAATTTGATCCTCAATTATAGTGAGATATACTCATGGAAGATAATATTAATTGCTATAATGAGATATACCGTACGCTAGCCAGTACATTTTGAAAGGGGCAAAACTCTGAACATGCAAACTACATACACAACGTAAGGGAGAAAAACTTTTGTATCTGTGTTCAATATCAACTGAGGTCAATATTAAAGAGTCAATATTAAAAAGTAATTCTTATATAGCGAAATTAAAAGTTTGACAAGCTTTGATCATTTTAGGTGCAATAATAATCTATTGTTTGTAGAGTAACATTTCGGCCACTTGTTTTAATAAGAGCATTTCAATAGTCAAACTAATTTTAATTTCGACTCAAAATAAGTAGTAAACAATTTAATACAAAATCAGCTACATTTCTATTTTAATTGTACATATGGTTAGTTAACGGCCAAGTGAGAATGATTTATTCACATCCGATTCCTTCTCACTCCCATTAAGGTTGTCCTTGATTCATGAATTTCTCCATTCCAAGTAAATACAGGTATCAATCATGAATCATCATATGTCAAATGAGAATAAGGTTGTCCTTGATTCATGAATTTCTCAATTCCAAGTAAATACAGGTATCAATCACGAATCAACATATGTCAAATGAGAATAAAGCAATATGAAACAAGTAGTTAAAAGCTTAATAGAACACCTTACAAAAGGTAAACCAATAGTATTAAGTCTAAAAGAACATTAAAATATAGGAGAAATCTAAGAACTAGGTTTTGTAGCAATAGTTCTTATTGCTAGAAGACAATAGATTCTTTATTTTACATTTACGGATCTCCATACGCATCTATGTCAACCGAACCACACATTATAAGTGTACGTGTTGTTAAGTGCGAGCTTTGATTTATGGTTGAAGTTATAGCTTGTACCCATGAGATATTCAAGGATACCTTCACAACTTTAGGAATGTTGTATGATCGATATGCAACATCTTTTACTGATGATGGATAGCCCAATAAATTATTCAATGATTAGCAATCAAGTTTTAAAAAGAATTATACAAATACTGTCTCCTAATTGTTATTATTTAGAATCTCATCCATACGACTTAATGTACTCTATAAAACTCACCCTAACCAATAAACCTCCATAATGTCACCAAATTATAACTATCTTAGGCCATATCTAGTAGGAAGGAGCTATATTGGCGCCACAGAGTTATAATTTAGCCCTCATAAATATTATTCTTTATTCATGAACAAGTGAACCATCTCTACTCTCTAGTAAGGCAAAGCTAAATTTTAGTCTTTTCACGTTTTTTATGATTTTACATTATGTTTTTCAATTTTATGATTTTATTTTATTATAATAATATTTTAGTTTAGACTAAGGGGAAATATCACCAATGGTCACTGAGTTATAACTTATTCGACACTTAACTCACTGTATTTTCAACAATATCACTTAACTCACTCAGTTTTACATCCGTCTTTCACTTAACTCACTGCCGTTAATTCTACCTTAGAAGCCATTAAAATTGAGGGTATATTTCTCAAAACACTTAAAAATCATTTTTAACTTAAAAAAACTACATTTATTAGATTTTTTTTCAATTTTTTTAATTTTCTGAAATTTCTAATAAAAAATAATTTTTTTAACTTAAATATAATTTGAAAAAAAATTGTCTTTTTTTTAAAAAAAAGAAGAAGTTAAAAATGCATTTTTTTAGTGTTTAGACAAATATATCCTCAATTTTAATAGCTTTTAACGGTAGAATTAACGACAGTGAGTTAAGTAAAAGACGGATGTAAAACTGAGTGAGTTAAGTGATATTGTTGAAAATACAGGGAGTTAAGTGTCGAATAAGTCATAACTCAGTGACTATTGGTGATGTTTTTCCTTAGACTAAAATTAATTTTTGAGACAAGAGCCACCATTAGCGGCCAGCCGGCCATGTCCAATTAAGCTTAATTGATGTTTGTTCTATGTGGGTCCTACAAAAGCCAAAGAGCTACATTCAGGGCTATTTTCAGCTCTCC
Organism: Rosa x damascena; assembly: GCA_001662545.1. Taxonomy (NCBI): domain Eukaryota; kingdom Viridiplantae; phylum Streptophyta; class Magnoliopsida; order Rosales; family Rosaceae; genus Rosa; species Rosa x damascena. Next base: position 47,123 of record LYNE01000919.1, on the reverse strand, counting down.
TCACCCCTCTTTGGACCTGGCCCCATTTATAGCTCTTTGGACATTTCCACAACAAATTCATAATTTAGAAAAAATGACTAGAGACCTCGTTTTGGCCCTCTTATTAGAGATGACCTTACAATCTCACCCAAGACTTTAGCTACTCTATGCACTCATCCTAACCAAATGAATCTCTGATCCCTAACATCTATATTAGGTGAAGTGTTCAAATGACAGAATGTTTTCACTTGACCATAAAGTTGATCACTCAACAATAAAGCACTATGAACTAACCAATGACAAGTTGCCACATCATTGGCTTTTTGGACAAAGTCTAATAAAGGAGACACCTAGTATAGGAATAACGTTTTTACTCTATGATTTCTCACCATGCTCAAGTATCTCAAACTCTGCCATGTGTTTGTCCGTTGCGATTTGAATGATCATCATTGATTTCACATTATTCTCAATATGATTTGAGTTTTGAAGGCCATATTATTGATATAGGTTTAATCAACAATTTCTTCATATGGTGAATTGCTTTGCAGAGTATTTGAGCGTATTTCCTATCTTTAATTTGAAATTTTGTAAGTAATGAATTGTTTTACGTTCTTGTGCTTATTTTACCTTTTTTAATTTTATTTTCAAACAGAGTGATAAAAGGAATGTGTTAAAGATGAGGAGATAAACAAGAAGAAGAGTCGCTTTTTGGCCGTTCAGTAGAGTCGTGATAACGATAATTTGAATAAAAATGTCACAACCACACCTTTACAATCAGAATCTGTCGAACTAATCTCATTAATGACATGTTTATATCAGTGCACCACGATCTGGTTTATCCAATTTTAACACTTATTACGTAACGATAATGTATCAAAACCGCCTCGCAAGTGCCAACTTCCCGATGCATACTCTCTCCACGCCAAATTTAGTAAAAAAAACCCAAAACGCATTAACAAGTTAAATCAATCACAACCACCTCACAAGTGCCAACTTCATAATTTGGATCAAGTTAAAATCCCCCGGTCAAACACCCCTCACAACCAGTTAATCAGGTATTACCACTAATTATTGACATTTTCCCGACGTGTATCGTGCGTGTTTATTTCGCAATTCCGAATTTTACCGAACAGTAAAAAAAAACTAACAGAGTATAAAATGACGCGGTAATTAGTTGTAACTAGCCGGAGTCAAACAAAAAGGTCCCGTCCTCCTTGAACCAACCAACGCCTCCGTCTCTCTCTCACTCTCTCTCTCCTCTCTTGGTTGTTGTTGATAAAATTTCCTTCTCTCTCCTCTAACACGGAAATCGAGATGAATAAATACAAAAAAAAACAAAAGAGCAGGAAGGGGGCAGTTGGTTTTTGAAAATAACAAACAGGAAAAGAAAAAAAATCTAGGGTTTCCCCAATTCTCTGAGACTGTAATATCCCCCCCCAATTTCGATTTTCGGTTCCCTCCAAAGCGCGGCTTCTAAATTTGGAGTGGGGGGGAGGGAGGATTCCAGCTCGGCCTTCTTCTTTTCTGTTTGTTTCGCTGTTCTTCTTCCTTCAGATCCTAAATTTTCTCCGGATTAAGCTTTTTCTTTCCGGGAAAATTTGGCCTGCACTTCCTGCTCTCCACGACTTTGTGCGGTTTTGTTCTTCAAGCTCTTTCCAGGTACCTCTCTTTCCCTCCCTCTTATCTCGTTCTCTTGGTGGCTCTGTTTTCTTCTTTCTCTGTGGATTATTCCCCCGGGAAATAGGCTTTTAGTTTTTCATAATCGCGGATTAGGCAATTGCGGATTAGGAAGCTTTTTTTTCCATGTTCCCTCAGGTTTGAGGGAACCTGTGATTATTAGAGGCATGGTGTTTGCTGTGTACTAGTTGTTTCTCTTTTCATTTGATACATACTCCGTCGAAAAACAGAACGGAGTTGTTATATGCATTTGTTTTTGTGTGTTTAGTTTTGATTTTGTTGATTTTTGTTTAGGAGCTTTTGAGTATGAATTGTTGATCTGTGAAGAACAATATAACTGGTGGTAGGGGTGCAGGAAGGAGGGGGATTCGCAGAGAGATAGAGAGGAGGATCGGGGGAGCTCAACGGTAGGATTTCTGTTTTGTTGAATGGGGTGATTCTGTTTGTTTTCGGCTGGTGTTGTGTGGTTTTGATTGCGGATCGGGTGTATGGAGTCGGAGGCACTTCCGTCCCCGTCGAGGAATGTGGCGAAATGTTGCAATTGCGAATGTAGTTGCACGTTGACGACTGGTTCCTCGGGGACATGGATTCGGTCGGTCAAGAGGAAATATGCCGAGTTGGAGGAGGAGGGTAACCGATTCTTTATACCCGGGTTGGAAGTCTATTACAATGCAAAAGTCCAAATGGATCACGAATGTAATGCACTGCGTGAGACTCTTAGTAGCCAGCAGAAAACAATACAAGATTTGTACACCGAACTGGATGAGGAGAGGAATGCTGCTTCATCGGCTGCAAATGAGGCTATGTCCATGATACTGAGGTTGCAGAGCGAGAAGGCTGAAATACAGATGGAGGCCAGGCAGTTCAAGCTCTTTGTCGAGGAAAAGATGGCACATGACCAGCAGGAGCTTCTGGCATTGGAAGATCTATTGTATAAGAGAGAGCAGACAATTCAGGCACTCACCTGTGAAGTGCAGGCCTATAAACATCGGATGATGAGTTATGGGCTATCTGAGGCCGAGGCTGATGGTGCAGGGAGTGTGCTCAGCCGTAACCAGAGCATGGGGGATGTTGAATCCCAGTATGATCTCCCCACAACTCCCGTTTATGAATACCCACCTTTGAAATGCAAGATAAATGAGACCCAAGGTCCTTTGGAGGATGATGATGTAGCAGATATTGAGAAATATGCATTTGGTGAGACTCCTCGAGATCATTTGAAGAATTTAGAAAATAGGCTCTACCAGATGGAGAGGTGTCCGAGCAGCACTCAGTTGGAAGGGGATTTTTCGGGTTCCAAGCACATATATGAAAAGGGGGTGATTGGCCATTCTCCTAGGCGGTCAAGACATTCCAGGATGGTTTCAAATGATTCGACTCCATATTCAGCGATTGTAAGAGAAGCCGGTGCAGATTTCTTTGCTGAATCTCCTAGGTATAGCAGCAGCTTCAAGAGGGCAGAGAATGTCTCCCACCCTGAGGACTACTCATATACGAGAAAGTTGGACAATGCATCAGAAATTGGAGACGACATGTGTGACAGAGTTTATACCATTGACTCTGTTCATAATGGAGCACCATACAGTGGTTTTACTGAGGCCAAAGCTGGAGCTGGGATCTATGGGGATTACGTAACTACACCAAGAGGGTCACTTCACCATGCCGAGGATCCTGATATCATGAAGCTCTATATGAGGCTTCAGGCACTTGAGGCTGACAGGGAGTCAATGAGGCAAACAATGCTTTCGATGCGAACTGATAAAGCTCAACTGGTGTTACTCAAAGAAATAGCTCAACACTTGTGTAAAGACATGTCACCAGATGGACGAGTGATTGTGAAGAAGCAATCTGGCTTTTCATTCATGTCAGTTTTTAAGGTAATTTTGGATTTATTTGAGGCAAATGAAATATATATTTCTAACATGGATCATCATTTGAATTAGCACTTGTTTGTTGTGTGCAGTGGGTCAAGTCCTTTGTTTTCTGGAGAAGGAGAGCCCGTCGAAGCAAGTAAGTAGTGGTTCTTGACACCATAGTGGATATAAATTTTAGCTTATAATTGACACGGTCCTTTTAATTTCTTTTTGATGATTAATTGAAAATAATGCACATTTGAAAATAGAAAGGCCAGGCACCTCCTTGTAGCAGTGTCCTAACCTTTGTCCACTAATTTGTAGTGCTTAGCAATAGACTTCTTAAAGCCTTTAGAGCTAATCTTTGTCCCACAAACATCTGTACTTGTTGCTCTTTCCAGTAGACAACATGAAAGATAGCAGCTTATAATAGCTCCCAGAGCAAAACCTTGTGTCCCACAGCCTTCTGGCACTCTTTTGCTCTCTTGATTGAACATGGTTATTTATTCCTTTATGCTTTCTTATCATGTTCTCAAAATAATTCAGGTACATGTGTGGACTATCGGCCAATGTGGGTTTGCTGATGCTTTTAGAGAACAGCCCCCGTGCAAGGCAGTGGAGATGTCTTACTAGTACACAAGTCTGAAACTGGTTACCAACAGCCGTATCTGTATCTGTATAAAGGAGACACTCAGCACTCAATGTGTGGAACACCAAGGGCTTTTTTAATCATGCTACTGCAAGTAGATTTTTTACATTCTTTTCCTGGTTTGGTTGTTGATGCTGAATTTGGGTTTTTGTGCAGAGTGTTCTTTTGATTCATTTTCATTGGGGATTTGAATGTAATCCGTTTGCCTGATTGGTATAAACATGGGTACCTTTGAGCATTCTTGCTCATATAGTATCTTGGAATTCAGCTCAAGCTTTTGTATCGTTTGGTAGTCCTCTCTCCTGTACATTGCAGATTCTTGTATGCTTGATTTCCCATTCAAAATATGCAAGGCCTATTCTAGTATCTTTTCAAGTCCTTGCTTTATGCAGGTTCACCTGCGGATGGGATTCTAAATCTTGTTTCCCTTGGATTTTAGTGTGTGGTCTTTTTCATCCTCATCTTTTTCCTTTAATAAAAGCAGAGCTGTTCCTTTAAAAAATTAGTGGATGCTTTTGGACCAGAGCATAAATTTGATACAGAACCGTTAATGTCATTCAAATGTGCAAGTGTCGATTCTAAAGTTTTTAAAATGCACTGGTATTATTATTATTCGATGGAGTTTAAATGCTCTGGTTTGATAAAGAACCATCGTTGTTCATTTGATTCTCTCTCTTTTCGTTATGGTTGTTTGTAAAGTTTGATGAGTTAACTGGCCTGGCTGCCAAAGTAATCCTGTTCAAAATATTGTGAAAAGTGCACTTCTTCCTGGTCTTAGAACGTGATAAGACGGTCTTGAATCGCATTGTTTGACCATTGACCAATTCTAACTCGCCAGTCAGCTGATATGTGTGGCACACTGTTTTAGAAGGGGATAATATTGTTGTAGATAAACTTTTTTTTATTCTTTTTCTGATTTATTTCTTCATAATTGGAAAATTTTTAAATGAAGCTGCGTGTGACGTGAGTTGTTAGATGTAACAAATTTATTTTAATTTATGCATGTGCTCATCACAAAAGTTTCTCGTTTATTGGGTTTTAATTTGACAATTATGTAACACACTTATCACTTTGGTTGATTTTAGCTTAACAGTTATGTAGCACGTCAACTTCACCCAAGTCATATTTCTTAAAATGGGAAATTCCCTCAGTTTCTTCAAATATATAAAATGGAATTTCCTTACTAAGAGATGGTTATCGGTTAAGCACTGATTTCTATTAGTATAATTGACAAGTATCATTTCA
>LYNE01000919.1:23122-33151 GCA_001662545.1 Rosa x damascena | reverse complement strand
AGCCATTAGATTTTGGAGGGATAAGTTAGTCTTTTTACTCAAAAATTACATGACATGATTTGACAAATAGGTGATGTATGTAGGTGACATGGCATGACACCTAGAATTGAGGCCACAAATCATTTTCCTTATCGAGTATCCACATGCTTCAACTTTCTTAACGTGCGCCAGCTATATACCCAATTGAACACCATATATCTCACTCACATGTACGTGCTTATAAATTCTCTTAAAAAGGGAAATGCCCCATGCATGTGCATGTTGATATATGGGTAGATACATAGTATACTAGCTAGAGTTTTTTTTTTTTGGACGAATACTTGCTAGAGTATCTAGGATCAACTAATTAAGTCTCGTCCTTCATAGGCAATTTAGATTTTTAATTTTTTGTGAATGAGACTCGAAGTGATTAGGAAATGAATCAGTTTATATGTATATACACCATGATACTGAGGATATTAGTCTCATATGTTGAATGGGTTACTCGATATAGCTTCCTTAATTTTTAAACTTTTAGACTCAAACATTAAGGGTATTGAGCTATGACATGTTGATAAGTTATAATTCTAACATTGTAATGGTCATGGTTTCGATTCTCATTGGCATATGTAAGGGTGGGGTACGTAGACTAAGGGGTAAAAAATAAAAAATAAAAAAATAATTGAATGACAAAAATGTAAATAGCTACGATATAGGTCCCTAATTTTGGTTTATGCATATTCCAATACATTAAAATAATTTGGGTTATTACATTTTAGTTTGGTATTCTTCTCGGGCTATTAAGAGTATCTTTAGCAATGCTAGCCATTTTTGAGTCAAATTTTAGCTAAAGTAGCTAAAAAGTCATTTTAGCTAGCTACTTTAAAATTACGTCTGCATCAATGCTCTCTATTTTAGCTAGTTTTGAATTTATATTATTTTTTAAATGAAGATTAAATAGTTTAAATGTATTTATAAATTACATAAAATAACTTAAAATGAATAGTTTGAATTATAGAGAGCTTCATCTCGCTCTCTATATTTAAGAGCGAGATACTTAAAAGTTAGGGTTATTATTACAAATGGTACCTGAACTTATCCTCTATTTTATTGATGGTACCTGAACTTCAATTTTGATCACAACCAATACCCGAACTTTTCGATTTCATTTTAAATGGTACCTAGAGCCACTTTCGGTCACTATTCTGACCAAAAAAGCCAAATCCAAAAAAAAATTAAAAAAATTAAAATAAAAGTTCAAGGAAAGCCTATTACCAAAAAGATCATCGCTATGATCGCAACCCTTGAAATCACCAAAGATCATCATTATGATCGCCTCACATGCCCTTTTTAGTTAGAATAGTGACCGAATGTGGCTCTAGGTACCATTTAAAATGAAATCGAAAAGTTCGGGTACTAGTTGTGATCAAAATTGAAGTTCAGGTACCATCGATAAAATTGAGATATAGTTCAGGTACTATTTGTGATTTTTACCCTAAAAGTTATAATAGAGAGTCACTTAGGAGTCTGGTGCAGCTACTAAAATAGATAAAAAGTTAAACATGCTCTTCAAAATAGCTAAGGAGCCAAAATAGAGAGTTTGGTAAAAATTGCCTAAGCTTTCTTATTTACCCAAAAACAAAAAAGAAAAAGAGGTTATTGTTGAGTTCAATAAATATTGTAGACATACTATGCATTATCAATAATTTTAACCTATTTCCAGATAATCATACATATTAGTACTATCAGTTTTGTATATTCCAGCACATAAAATAATTTGTATATCACATGATCAAGCAGTTTCTGTTACAGTCGACCAAGTGCAATTATTTGTGTTACGATCATGCACTTCCTAGCTAATAATTTTTTGGGTAATGTAATAATTTGTGTAAAATTCTATGCAGTTGCTTCATATGGTCAATTCATAGTTTATGCCAGTAGGCCTCATCATTTAGCCCTTCGGCACGTAGGGCCAAAGCCCAACCCAGCCCTACCCTTTCTCAAATAGGGTAGGGTAAGGCATGCAAATGAAGCCCGGCCCTACCCTATGGCCCGGTCCGGCCCAGCCCTTTAAGCCCGCCCAATTAAGCCTTAATAATTTTTTTTTTTTTGAGAGAAGGACGTCAAGCTTTTATTTTTTAAATATATTTCTCTTTAGTCTATAACATACAACTTATCTCTTTTTTGTAATTGATTTTGTAAGCTTTATTTTCTTTAATTTTTGTTTCCTTTGTTAAACAACAATTAATTTTGGGAGATTTAGAGAGATAGTTAATTGAATATAACCATCTTAACTAATATTTACAAATGTTATAACTTATAAGTTAATTCACTAGCATTTCTTGATATTTAACTTAATACTCTCAATGTTTTTCAACTTTTATAGTAGATGAAATGGTGAATATAATTAATTAGACCAATAAAATACATTATGTAAACCAAAACTTAGTAATTGTAAATAATTGTATACCTAGTAATATTAAACTTAGTAATTTTTTATTACTGAAATAACAGCATGAGAAAGGTATGAAGCATGAAGCTACAAAACTTGAATTGTGTAATATATTCGATGACAATGTTCTTTTTTTTCTTCAAAAGTAAAATATTTGAAATATTGGTACTTCAAATTGAGAATTGGTGGTAAAAAAAAAAAATCGTAAATTGGTTATTGATTACATATGTACTATAACCTTGTGGTCACTACTTATATTGAAAGATGTAACAAGTACTGAAGTGGATGTGTTGCAAGAATGGTTGTGTCATCAATGTTCTCCACGAGTGACCAAGGTTCGACTCTTGGTTCGGGCATCATTTTTGTTTGCAGATTCAAGTCTCATTGGGCACCTGGGCTTTCAGGTTGGTGGGGCCGCGTGATAAAGGAAAAGTGGATCAGAATTTCGTGAGATATTCTCTAAATTTTAGGAAATTTCGAATATTTTGCCAAAAGTTCAAAAATATCGCAAAATTCCCAAAATTTTGGTTGAAATTTCTTTGGTAACTAAGGACAGTATCGGGGTCTCCCAAAAACAAAAATTTCATTTAGTCCTTGGTTGAGATTATTGGACCAACAAGTGTTGTTCGCAATTAGTGTGGTGCAGTTCAACATGGTGGTGTAAAGAGCTGGAGGCTGCAGACCTTTAGTGTGGTGTCCCGACCAAGTGATAAGGGGTCCGTATTGGTAGATGGTGGTTGCCAAGCTATTGAGGTCTTTACTCGTTTGCAGTAAATTTTTTGTTTGAGTGCTTTAGTTGTCTTTGGTCTTTGGGTCTATGATCATATCTCAAATAAGTCTTTACTCTTTCGAGTTAAGGTTGTCATCATGGATTTCGACAAGTGGTTGGATTTTGGTAGTAGGTTCTTTGTTAAAAGAACCTAGTCTTCTGCCAACTTAAAGTCGTGCATTTCATTATCAGCCAATGCTGAGGATTTCAGGAGATCCTGGGATGGCCCACCCAATAGTTTTCTATTGTGATCAAATCATGTCCTAGTGACTGCTACCTATCTAGGTCAATTTAGCTCGATCAGCTGCCCAATTCAGCCTTCATCGTTGGATCTATTAACATGTTAGTCTCTCTTCTTTAGAGTGAGGATGTGTAGTGTGAGTCTAGAGTTGTTTGTCATTAGTTGTAATCCCTTGTCGGGTGCTGTTATTGTCCTGTAATTACAGTTTATTTGAATGAATTTTCTTTTGATAAAAAATAAAATAAAATAAAATCTTCTAATTCCAACTTGGGCCAGTGTACTAAATTAATGACTTCGCTAAATACATCAGATGATAATTTTCTTAAAATACTTTTAAGGCCTAATAAAAATATAAATTAATAAGTAATGTGATCTGCTCATGAGACCTAAAGCTGATTAGTCGGATTGTTGATATGTGATTAAAAAGTAGGTCGCATAAACAATCCCTCATAATTGTAGCAAAAAAAAATTAAATAAAAAAAACATAATAGTCGGATTGTCTATATGTGCCATTCTGAATTTTGGATCTCATGATCAATTTCTTGTCAAAAAACATATTTTTTTTTTTGAAAGGTCAAAAAACATAATTTTATATGTGCTTTAATTAAAAAAAATTGTATTTTATTTTTGTATAGAGATACTTAATTTATATATTTTTTGTAGATTATATTCGTGCTAAGATTTTTGTACATAAATATTAAAATAGTGCTTCTATTCATACATCCATATTTTGTATGTGGACCTCCACTCATTTTTGTAAAAAGTAATTTCCTATTTTGCCCTCTAAGAAAGTTATCATATGTTCATATCCCAGTTTTGTTTTCCATCATTTGTGATTATGTGGGAGACGAGTGAGGTACAAAGCCATAGATAGGCTTGGCTTGTGCGCCTGGGGGTGAATTGCCACCAATAGATGCGGCTACGGATTCCATCTTCAAGCCCATAGCTGAATTTTTCAACTACAATAAAGTTGTGTTTTCTTGGATTTCTAGACTTTTCTCCTTGCAAATAGTTGAATAATTATTGTTGAGAGGTCTGGGCAATAAGTATATGATGAACTCCTCTGTTCATGGAATTTGGGATGTGGATTTTGCAATTAAGTTTAATGATATATCAAAACAGATTTAATGCTTAAGAGAGAAGAAAGAGCTTATTGCACCATAAGTTGAATATGGATAGTTGGGTTCAAATGAAGCTGAGTTTCATACATTCAGAAATGGGGATTGTTTAGTTAATACAAAGAGAAAGAGAGATAAGAGCACTAAATACAAAGTGAGCTGCCAGTCTGCAACGCATGAGGTTGACTAGGCTGAAGTAAACAAATTGAGAAAGCAAATAGAGAGAGAGAGAGAGAGAGAGAGAGAGATGAGGAGTATGACTCTTCAGAAGTTTAATAGGAAGGATGGAGTTCTAGAGAGAATACACGATTGCTCTTGCTTTTTTCAGAGGGTGGAACATGAATTAAAATTTTACAAAAATTAGAGGAGGTCCATATACTAAATGTGGAGGTATGAATAGAAGCACTCATATTAAAATAGTATCTAAAAGACATAACTTCTTGCTTAGCTAAAGTGGTTGAGCATACATCACTTAACAAATGTTTACATCACTTGAGTTGGGTATGATACTTGAGTCATGATTGCACCCAATTGTCCTTTACACTCATTGACCTGGGCCTCCTAATCCCAAATACTATGGGCACCCAAAGCCATGAAAAATAGTCCATCTTATGCAACCAAACTTGTTGCACCACTACTCTTTGTCTCCGCCATCCTCCCAAGCCAAGTTTCAAAGTGAGCAGTGCATGCACCACCGCACGTTGCCGCAAGAACAAGCTTCGAACTGCTAACTGCCAAGGTCGAGCATAACCCGAATACCCTGAACAATGCTGAACATCACATTCTTCATCCACCACCCTAGTAGACCAAAACCGACTAGACTCCAGATCCATTTGTTGGCAATTAATCCGTCCCAGAGATAGTCATGCCTAATTAACAGCACCGCTAGCCAAATTCGACCCGAATCCCAAAGATCCCGATGCACAACAGAGTACAAAACAAACTACATCCACAATCCAACAATGATCAAACCCAGAACCTAGCCAAAGCAACACAAATCCATTGAAGGGTTTAGGGAGAGAGAGAGGGGGAGACAGAGATTATGTGACACAATATTCTCGTTAAAAAAATTAAGATCCTCTAAAGTTAGTATTTGTGAATTTCATAAAATCTTATCCCCCCTTCTAATCTAATGGATTTCATTGTGCCACATAAGCTAACATTCGTTTTTAACTTTTTCTTGCATTACTTTGTAATGATTAGGTTCCTTCTCTTTTAATTGAATTTAAGTTAAAAAGAACTAGTATAAGGATCCTTGTAAGCAATTATTTCTAAATAATTCTATAGCCAATGACATATAAGCCACTTTTATTATCTTTGTTATTTTATTTTCATATCTCATAAAACCACTAAAATGTAAGAAATATCATTATTTACATCAATATCACTGCATTTTTAATCTTCAGTATTTATGAAAATGTCACTGTGTCAAAACAGTTATTGTTATTAAAAAGTTATTGCCAACGAACAAAAAAGATATTATTCACAAACAAAAAAGCTATTGTTTAATAACCAAAAAGCTATTATAGATGAATCTAAAAGTTATTATTATTTTTCAGAAAAATTATTGTCATTCACGGCGCTTAGGCATTAAAATATAGGGTGTCTTATTTGATAATACAAGTTTTAAAAAGAAACTCATAAGTAATTTGCTATATATAATTTCTCAATAAATAAAGCAAGTAATCAATAAAGGGTTTTTGGCTCTCTCTAAAACCTAATCGCTGGGGCTATGGTTCTCCAATTCAAAGATCGATTCCAGTCTCTGTCCTAAGTGGGGACTTGTTCTTCATGTTTTGTACGTGGTTTTTGCACCGACACTCCAACGCCATATTTTTCCGACGACCACTCAACCTAGCCAACACGTTGCACTCAGATATCACCACTAAGCCTTGATGGTATGAACTTGAAGATGATAGTAACAGCCGAAAGATATGATTGTGATCAATGATTGGTGTGCATGGATATCTGGCTTCTGGATTTGACCATGGAGGGGATGACTCAAACCCTCATTCGATGAAACTGTGTGGGCTGACACGATGGCTGGATCGTGTCTGGTTATGAGGTCTGGCGATCAGAAGTTGGGCTTAAAATGGATCAAGGCTAAATTGAGAGGTCAAGAATGGCGGGCTAGCTTGGCTCTGGGTTTGAAATGGATTACGAGTTAGAAGTGGCTGGGCAGAGCGATGCCGACTTTGAAATGGTGTGACAAAGCCTTCAACTGTATTGTGACTATGATCAAAGGCATCCGGTCCAATAGAGCGATGGCAGCATGCAATACTCTCCGATCAGAACATAAGGTGGTGAGTTCGATGATGGCAGAGGGTATAATGGTCGGCGTTAAGAGGACCCCTACTTCTAGTAGGGTGTCTAAATCATTTAGGTGGCTCATTTCAAGTGGGTATGTGGCCTCAATCTAATAGGCATGCTGCTTCCATAGTTAGGTAGGCATGTTGTTTGGATTTGGACCCAATTGTAGCCCAAACTGATGAGCCTAGGTCTTTTAAGGTTCATATTTGGGAATTATTTCAATTAACTAGCTTGTCTATTTACTATGTGTGTTGCCCAAATTTAAGTTTATTCTTAGCCTATCTACTATGTATTTTCATAGTTCTAGCCAAATAGTCACCCTCAAGTATAAAAGTCAAGTTATAGTGTAGGGATTATGAGTAGGGGATATCGTACCCAAGGGATATTGGAAAACACACTCTAGCTAAGGAAAACCTAAAGGATGCTAGTTGAATATGCAAATGTACAAATTACAAACAAGGGCTCACAAGTGAACCAAAGTTCATGGTGATTATATGCAAGATTGGGTGGTGTTTTGATTTTGGTTTTGGAGATGATTTGATTCGGAAATAGCTATAAATGAATACTTGAAATGTAAACTACCCTAAGCTAAATTAGATGTAATAAAATGGATGAGAGTTAGGACTTATGATTTTCACCTCTAGCCTTTCTTGCAAACAATGATGCTTCTATAATGAATTATGCCATTTTAATTAGCCAATTTCTCTCCTTGCATCCCTCTCGGGTATGACAAGGGACATTCTCCTTTGATGATATCAAGCAACCCCTCTCGGGTGTAGTACTTAACTACTTAAGTCATGCATTTCAATCCGGTTAAGTATCTAATGCATTTACCTAAGTGCATAAAGTTGGAGATGAAAAAATTATGCAAACCAACCAAGCTTATCTTTAAGTGATTATAGTTCACAACCCTAACATGCACATATGATATGCGATCATGCTTCAAACAACCAAGGTTAATCAAGCCTTAATTATTTTTCATGTCATGGCAAATATTCATACCCAAATTGATTAAGTTTAAGCATAAACATTTAACTCTTGAACTAGCATGTTAAGGTGCTAAGAAAAGTGCATCAAACATAATATTTACATCAAAGTCATACAAGATTGGCTAGGGCTTTCAACCCTAGCCCCAACAAACTAACTACTCACTCATAATCAAATACATAAGCTCCAACATGTTTATGAACATCAAACTAAAAAGTAGGGATAAAGAAGTGACTAGTGATGATCAAATTGAGGATGGTGTAGATGAACTCATGGAGGTTTTGTCATGGTGATGATGATTCCTCAAGTGATACTAGACTCCTCTCCTTCTTCTTCAAAGATTGATGATGGATTATGAGAAGTAGAAATGATCAAGTTGTGAAATGGTGGAATGGTGAAACTTTATGTATATGAAATAGAATGGATAGATGGAAAAGATGATGACTTTGGTAGTGGTGGTGGTAATAAATGTTATGGATTGATGGTGGTGGTGATGGAAGTTTTATGGAGGAGATGATAGTGGATTGTAGATAATATAGAGAGAAAAAGATGTAATTGAGTGGTATATGGGTGATGCCTCAAGAGTGTAATGAAAGGATGCTTATATAAATGAGAGAGAGGAGTAAAATGATGGATGGAAGCAAAAGGGAGCAGCTCAAGCAACAAAGAAGCATGGAGGTAGAGTATGAGAGTAGTAATGGATCCTAAAAACAAGGGAAAAGGGTATGGAAGAGGTGAAGTAAAAATAATGAAGTAATGATGAGCTATGAGAGTGTAAAGTATAAAAGATGACTTAAGAGAAGAGAGGAGTAGATGCTCTCTTTATTGTGCATGAGAATCATGAAATTGAAGAGTGTTGGGGTGGTTTTGGATCACCAAAGTCAATGATAAAGATGGAGAGAACCCTATGCACCATGTTTATTATCCAAATGATAATATGATGGATTAATCTTGTAGAATTCTTCTAGAACTCTTCTTGAGAATTGCAGCAACATAACCCTTCCAAAAATACACAACAAATCCGTCCAAAATGGATTTTCAGCCAAGTTACCCTTATTCGACCAACTAGGATTCATTTTCTGCTTCCGAAGCTTCATTCAATTGAATCTTCATCGAGAATTTGGAATTGGCCTTTGAATTCTTCATACCAAATGTTCCTCGATAAGTGTATATCATGGTGGAAAAATTTCAGCTCTTATTTCACCGTATTTTGGCCGGAAATACTGCCGGAATCTGTACAGGTCCAGTTTTACCATTTTCGTCTTTTAGTCAGAAACTTGGACCAATCTTTTAAAGGTCTTCCACTCCGAACTAACTCTTGAACTCTTCATAATAAATGATCCTTAGGATGTTTAGAATGGATCTGGAAAGTTTCAACTCATTTGAAGTTCGTTTGATCAGGCTGTCGACTCTCATTCCTTGTCTAACTCGCTTTCTCCTAGCCGGAGTAAGAAACTATGTTAAGGTTGACTTTTTAATTCATTTTCAAGCTTCTCCATCATTTCCTAGCATGATAAGGAAAACATAATATATAACATAATATATATATATATATATATATATATATATAAAAAAAAACACAAATGTTAAGCAAAAGTACAAGATTAGGGGAATAATGAAATTGGATTAGTCAACATTAAATTGGACTTTAGAACAAGTAATTTTCATGTTTTAGGGCACAAATATGTATATGAATTATGATCCAACATTCATTGACTCGCTTTTGAATAAGTGAGCACTTGTTGTCTAATCAGTGGTGCTAGCATACCAGGGCCTAGACTTGCCTATAGAGATGGCAAGGGAATGTATGTATCCTTGTCATTCTAATTTGAGTTGAATGAGAATTGATTTGTTGATTCTAAAAAAAAAAAAATTGTAATTTCCTATAATTAAATTTATGGTTCATCGACAATAGCTTTTTGAAAGATGCCAATAGCTTCTCAAAAGATTATTGTGAATGACATTAGTTTTTTTGAAGAATGACAATAACGTTTCAATTTGTCGGCAATAACTTTTTGAATAATGATAGTAATTTTTCCAACGAATGACTATAACTTTTATGAAGAATAACAGTAGCTTTTTTATTCAACGGTAGTAGATTTTCAACTAATAACAAATTAACAATAGCTATTTGGATGCATTGGCATTTTGGTAAATAATAAAAGGATTAATT